>JAJSOF020000040.1:28328691-28441191 GCA_025594305.2 Periplaneta americana | reverse complement strand
TATGATATGATATGATATGATATGATATGATATGATATGATATGATATGATATGATATGATATGATATGATATATGATATGATATGTTATATGATATGATGATATACGATATGATATGATATGATATGATATATGATATGATATGATATATGATATGATATGATATGATATATGATATGATATGATATGATATGATATATGATATATGATATATGATATATGATATATGATACGATATATGGTATGATATCATATGATATGATATGATATGATATGATATATGGTATGATATATATGATATCATACGATATATGATATAATATGATACGATATATGATAAGATATATATGATATGATATGATATATGATATGATATGATATGATATGATATGATATGATATGATATGATATATGATATATGATATATGATATGATATATGATATCACATGATATGATATGATATATGATATATGATATGATATATGTTATGATATATGTTATGATATGATAGGATAGGATACGATACGATACGATACGATATATGATATGATATGATATGATATGATATGATATGATATGATATGATATGATATGATATGATATGATATGATATATGATATGATACGATACGATATGATATGATATATATGATACATGATATGATACGATATATGATACGATATATAATATATTATAAGATATGATATGATATGATATGATATGATATGATATGATATGATATGATATGATATGATATGATATGATATATGATATAAACCCTATACAAGTAATCAGTCGATAGTAGGGGCTAGATTAGCACGCTCGTAGCGAGGGCTAGCGAAATGTCTATGCATAGCACCCTTTATGTATTTTTACATTGAACTGTATACTATCTTCCGTAATTATTTCTCCTGCAACTAATATACACTGTCATAAAACTAATTCAACCAGTACTACTGCATAATGCAGAAACAAGAACCGTGACAAAAAATGCTGGAAATATGTACTTAAAGAGAGTGTTGCGTAAAACTTTTGGCCTATTTAGCGAGAATATAATTATTTGGAGAGGAAGGAAAATAGAGAGACGAGAATTTTATTTTCGGAACCAGATATGAAGAGCAAATATCAGAAACAAAAGACTATATTCGTTGGGACATGTGTTATGGAGAGAAGATGTTTCCTTATTAAAAACGGTAGGCCTAGGGAAGAGAAACCTCATTGACTGCAGACCTCCATATCGCGTAGAAAGCACACGATAGAATTATTGTGAATTGGGCCAAATACCCCTCTAAGTTTGAAGCGCTACGAAAGTAGCCTAAATTATTATTATTATTATTATTATTATTATTATTATTATTATTATTATTATTATTATTATTATTAGCTAAATTTTTAAGCTTGTACTTGCAATTTGGGCAAAGGAAATTGTACCAGAACAATGGAAGGAATCCATAATCATACCTATTTTTAAGAAGGGGGACAAGACTAACTGTAGTAACTTTCGAGGAATATCACTTTTGTGGACGTCATACAAAAGTTTGTCAAATATTCTTTTGAGAAGATTAACTCCGTATATAGATGAAATTATTGGGGATCATCAGTGTGCTTTTAGGCGTAATAGATCGACTTTTGATCAGATTTTTTGTATTCGACAGATAATGGAGAAAAAATGGGAGTATAAGGGTACAGTACATCAGTTATTCATAGATTTCAAAAAGGCGTATGATTTGGTTAAGAGATGAGATTTATATAATATTCTTATTGAATTTGGTATTCCCAAGAAACTAGTTCGATTAATTAAAATTTGTCTCAGTGAAACTTACAGCAGAGTCCGTATAGGCCAGTTTCTAGCTGATACTTTTCCAATTCACTGCGGGCTAAAGCAGGGAGATGCACTATCACCTTTACTTTTTAACTTTGCTCTAGAGCATACATGGGCACAATTTTCGGTTACGTGAGGCACTCGATTTTAAATAGTTTGTTTACTAGGAGAGGAGACTGCAGAGTAGGATGGGAAATATAAACTGCTGTGACCTGCGTCACCTTATCGTAATCGCTAAGGCGGTCAGTGGCGAATTATTAGGAAAGCGCTTGGTTAACGTGAGAGACTCGAAAACTTTTATTCAATTTGGCAAATTAATTCGGCAGCTTTAATCATAAACCTCTTTACTATTTCTCCATCATTGAATTGATTTAAATCACAGGCGAGAAATTGCGTAACTAGCCAATAATATTCCATCACGTTGTCTACGTTTATTTTCTTGAATATTCTGGCGTTTATCAAGACTACTTAATAGATTTGCACGTTCTCGACCTAAAATAATTTCAGGGAATCATATTTCGTTTTCTACGCACATTTAATATTTTTTTTTATAAATTTCTTTTGGAAATAATACGTACAAACAACATTTAATTCCTCGTACCCTTTAATGCACCGTGTTTAAGGTATAATGTCGTATTTAGTATATCATGCAAATGTTAAGATCATAAATTTTCTTCGGAATAGTACGAAAAATAACATTTAATTTGTCTTACCTTCTAATTCAGCATGATCTTTATGACATAAGGTGTAATTTCGTTGTATATTAAATGTATTAATGCCTAATAGGATTTTCGAGCATAACATACATCGTATGTTTTCCCCTACTAAACAGCAAAAAAAAAAAAAAACTCTTCCTCCCATTTCTCATGAAATAATCGTTTTCTAACGCGTACACACTGCTTTGATAATGCCATTATGCCACCACTGATATTGCTAATGAAACTGATATAGAACCTGCCCACGCCTAGGAGCTACGTGAGGGAGAAACGGGGACTGTGAAGATGATGTCACTCAAAGCGATAAGCTCTGCGAAGGTCAGTGAGGCATTATTTATCAAGTGAGGCACGATGCCCATCCATGCTCGAGAGTATGCCATTAGGAAAGTCCAGGATAACAGAGAGGGTTTGGAATTGAACGGGTTACAACAGCTTCTTGTCTATGCGGATGACGTCAATATGTTAGGATAAAATCCACAAACGATTAGGGAAAACACGGAAATTCTACTTGAAGCAAGTAAAGCGATAGATTTGGAAGTAAATCCCGAAAAGACAAAGTATATGATTACGTCTCGTGACGGGAATATTGTACGAAATGGAAATGTAAATATTGGAGATTTATCCTTCGAAGAGGTGGAAAAATTCAAATATCTTGGAGCAACAGTAACAAATCTAAATGACACTCGGGAGGAAATTAAACGCAGAATAAGTATGGGAAATGCCTGCTATTATTCGGTTGAGAAGCTTTTGACAACTAGTCTGCTGTCAAAAAATCTGAAAGTTAGAATTTATAAAACAATTATACTACCAGTTGTTCTGTATGGTTGTGAAACTTGGACTCTCACTTTGAGAGAGGAACAGAAATTAAGGATGTTTGAGAATAAGGTTCTTAGGAAAATATTTGGGGCTAAAAGGGATGAAGTTACAGGAGAATGGAGAAAGTTACACAACGCAGTACTGGACACATTGTATTCTTCACCTGACATAATTAGGAACATTAAATCCAGACGTCTGAGATGGGTAGGGCATGTAGCACGTATGGGCGAATCCAGAAATGCATATAGAATGTTAGTTGGGAGGCCGGAGGGAATAAGACCTTTGGGGAGGCCGAGACGTAGATGGGAGGATAATATTAAAATGGATTTGATGAAGGTGGGATATGATGGTAGAGACTGGATTAATCTTGCTGAGGATAGGGACCGATGGCGGGCTTATGTGAGGGCGGCAATGAACCTGCGGGTTCCTTAAAAGTCATAAGTAAGTAAGTATTATTATTATTATTATTATTATTATTTTATTATTATTATTTTTTATATCATTATTATTCTTATTATTATAGGTGGTGGTGGTGGTGGTGATTATGGCAAGTGAGTCGATGGTGATTGTCATTGTGGTGATATTATAATGAAGATGGAAGATCACTGGGGATGGAAATATCGATGGTGATGCTGGTACCGATGACGACAATAACTTCCACAATACAACAGCAATTTCATTGACATGTTTTAAACTTATTAAAATAATTTATCTGCCAATGGACTTTAACCGAGAATGGAATGGACAAGGAACTCGAAGTATCTGAGATTTCTAGTGCAATCGAGAGAAAGGAAGAAATGCGAGTTGGAACATCCTAACTTCTGGGAGAGGTTCATGCTGTTAGAAGTTGCAACTTTTCACTTAAAGCCCCTGCCAGTATCTGTTGCATGCAGGCGCTTGGAGATTTGATTTCGAAGTCTTAAAATACTCGGGAACTGTAACTGCGAGGGTTAATCTTTTAACAGTATTTGTCTGCCTCTGTTTGCACAGGGGCTCGCTATCTCGTCGTTGCATTGCCTAGCAGAGTTATCAACTTCCAACGGCATACATTCTGTTCGTTTCCGTCTTCAAATAGTGAGAAGTTGTTATCCGCCATTTTCTCAATATGTAGACCTCTGCGCGCTTAGATCTCCTGCTTTGTATTTCGCAAGCTCAGCCCTAAGATACTGTTACCTTCAGAAGTTTGGTACGCATTTTCAGTAGAGAAAGGTTACAAATTTGAAAAATATTTAAAAAAAAATGGTGGGAAGAAAGGCAAAGAGAAGCGAAAGTACTTTGAAATAGTGAGGGGGTATGATTTGCAAACTTGTGATTTTGTCGCTATGATAGGTTTGTCACTGGTTCCGAATGTGACTACAGTTCCAAAATCACAGTTCCAAGAAATCCCCATCTCAGACCGATACGTGATTTATAGGTATGGCAACTGAAGTAAAGTTACTACTTATATTACAGCTCCAGAGCCCAGAAAAAAATAAATTATGGTTTACGAGTATTTAACGACGCTCGCAACTGCCGAGGTTACCGGAATTTTGTCCCGCAGAAGTTCTTTTACGTATCACTAAATCTAGTGACATGAGCCTGTCGCATTTAAGCACACTTAAATGCCATCGACCTCAGCCGGGATCGAACCCGCAACGTCGGGCACAGAAAGCCAGAGCTATACCAACTGTGCCACTCAGAGCGACTCCAGGCAACTGCAAGTAGAGATGGCCGATATTTCACAAACCGATATTTTGTCACAGGTATTTGGGCGTCATTTATAAACCTGTGACTGATGACACGAAATAAAAAAATATCGTTTATTTAACGACGCTCGCAACTGCCGAGGTTATATCAGCGTCGCCGGTGTCCCGGAATTTTGTCCCGCAGAACTTCTTTTACATGCCAGTAAATCTAGTGACATGATCCCGTCGCATTTAAGCACACTTAAATGCCATCGACCTGAGCCTTGATCGAACCAGCAACCTCGGGCACAGAAGGCCAGCGCTATACCAACTGTGCCACTCAGGGCGACTCCAGAGTCTAGGCAGCTGCAAGTAGAGATGGCCGATATTTCACAAACCGATATTTTGTCACAGGTATTTGGGCGTCATTTATAAACCTGTGACTGATGACGCGAAATAAAAAAAATATCGTTTATTTAACGACGCTCGCAACTGCCGAGGTTATATCAGCGTCGCCAGTGTCCCGGAATTTTGTCCCGCAGGAGTTCTTTTACATGCCAGTAAATCTACTGACATGAATTTTGGCCCTCGGTTGTACAATGCTTTAACTAAATTACACCCAGAACTTCTAACATGTAACCCACTAACATATAACAAGAAAATTAGAAACGTGTTAATATCTTCAATTTGATTAAATAAATTTATAGCCTATGTGTATGAATTAATCAACCTATATTATATTTGTATTCTATAATTTTGAAATATATATTAGTCCTACTTTTCACGTGCGACATTATTCTTCTCTAGTGTTAATATTATATTATATAATTCCATTGCCGCTGTAATTATATTTTAGTTCCTATTTTATTTTACTTATTTATTATTATTTTTTTTTTATTTTAATATTATATCTGAACTGCGACCGAGCACGAGCGCTGCTCATTCGGTCTCAAATTTTGTTAATACTACTGTATCTTCTTTTTATATTGCTTGTATTATTTTATTTCTATTTCTCTTGTTTGTTTTGTAATTATATTCTTCTTTATTCTGTATATTTAAATTTAAATAAAATAAATTTAAATTTAAATGAGCCTGTCGCATTTAAACACACTTAAATGCCATTGACCTGGGCTGGGATCGAACCCGCAATCTGGAGCACAGAAAGCCAGCGCTGTACCGACTATGCTACCGAGGCCGACGACGCGAAATATCTGTGACAAAATATAGCAATCGAAATCTGCTCCATAATAGAAAGAGTATTGTTTTATTTATTTATCAGAGCTTCCTCAAATTAGAGGCTGCCATTAGACAAAGCATACAAAACAATACAAGAACAAATAGATGATGAGAGCTAAAAGAATAAGAAAAAAGGCAAACAAATACACAAACAAACAATGGCAGTTTACAGAAGAAAAAAAATGTCAAGTAAAGAATCAATGAAAGCTAAGAAGGAAAAAGGAACATGATAATGGTGCGTCAATTTTTTCCATACACTGAATTAGAGTCCATATAGGTGGTTTCGTAAAAGTTTGACTGAATCTCTAATTATGAGGAGGGCCAGTTCATTCAGAAAAGATTTGTGCAGTCCTAGGGTCTTACAGAATTGAGAAGAGAAGTTGGGTATCGTTCCTCTTGCTCCAAACATCAATCCCGTAACACTGATATCGTGAAGTTGGTATTTATCTTTATAATACGGGATGGTTGGAACGTAGATTGCTCGTTTCTCCTCATGCACGTCTTCGGGCTGTCCTTTGTTCGTTTCAGTGTCCTTTCAGTACTCTGTGACTGATATTTCTATCACTAATGATCGAAGAGTATTATTCAGTACTCTCATCTCTTAGGCCGGTGAGTCTGTAACGATCTCTCAACTTTCTCCGTTACGTCGTGGTTTTGCGTATGCGCATGGTACAATAACAGCAATCGGGTGGTGATATTTGATTATTTTTCGTGATATTTTGTTCAGTATTATCTTTTGCAAAGTGGTGATTTGTTGCAAAGTTATTAACGACATTATAATAATATAATCGTAAGTCTGACGTTTTGTTTTCATAGTTAGTCTGTATGTAGGCCTATATGTTTTATAAATATGTTATGTATTCCCCAAGATCTTTAGACTTTCATATAATTGTGAATTTATATTAGCATATTTCTATTTTCTACTAATTTTACGTAGTAACAATATTTTTTCAGTTATATTTTTAATTATTCCAAACTGGATAGTTAAACGAGCCTACAACACTAGGCCTATTTGAAGTTACACACACGAAAACCCTGTTTAAGCGTTATATAGAGAAAAATGGCCGCCCCTTTAACAGCTGTTTGTATCGATTATCATTTTAGGAAGGTTGCCTTGTAACCACAGAAGAACAAATCAAAGAGCACATAATAATTGCAATAACATTGCCGTAGCTGTACTCTTTGATAAAAATATAGCGTTGTAATCGATCAGACCCAATTGTACTATCGATACTTAGTGCGACATACTAGCGCACACTATCGGATGCAATAGTGAATACAGAAACTCAGTTATTCTGTTACCTTTCGTAATAAAATAATAACGAAACTATGATGTAGCTGTGCAACAGTGTATTGTTATACATTATGTATGTGTGAATTATTAGTCAGGAATTAACAAACGACTTATAAACGAGCTATTCACTGTGTACTGTATTAGACAGACTATTACGCTTTTACTACGTCACACTACTTTCGACCAATAAAACGGTACGAAAGGACGTCTTTCAACCAATCATGGCTGCTTAGCGCACAATTTTATCGCGTCCCTAGCATTTGTTTAATTTCATCACGTCCCTAGCATTTATTTTTATCACTACCCTAGCATTTGTTCCTTTGTTTGCCAACATTTCAAACTGCATTGGTCTGGACGTCAAAAAAAAAAAAAAAAAAAAACAGAAAATTACAAACCACTCCAGTCGATGCACAGCACTTTCAAATATGACTCGCATTGGCATTCAAGAACAAGAATTAATAAAGATCACTGGTCGTATATGAAGATCACCATTTGGAAATCCTGAATAAGTTGAGGGATATACCATGTACATCAACGAGTTCACTTCTTTACGCACACGTCCAATATAACATCAACTGAACCACCAACCACGAAAACATTCAAATTTGAAAATTGTAATTTCAATAACTATTCCTTTTAAAATTATTGTTTATTTTTATTTCAACACCGTTAATTAAAACTTTTCTTGTTTATTTCATCATCCCTAATTAAAACTTTTATAAGACTTGTTTATACAGTATTATTTAGGTTATGTTATAGCTTCTGCTACATGATATTATGGATAGTCACGTATCAGAGATTGTTTAATACTAAGATTTATTGAAAATCATCTGTCAAGTGACGTTGATTACTTGGATCCGGATGATTGAAGTGGAATGCAAATGTTTTAATAAAAATGAAACTGAATCAACAAAGTCTTAGTGACTAGTAACAGTCCGCAGAGTTCAATGATGATTCCATAGTTGGCACAACTGATACCGGTAACAAGAAAACAATCATAAAACACTACTGCCATCTAGCGTAATGCTGAGATGGTATAATAATATATATTTGAAGACAAGTTGTATTTTCGTAAGCCAATTAATATTTTATTGTATTGGAGTACTTTGTTACTTCTAATCTGTATATACTTTCTTCTAATCGTGTAATAGTCAATTAAATCCTACTCGAGTTTTGATTTTCTCTAGATAAATCAAAACCTCTAGTGAGATTACTGTTGATAAACATCTGTATTGCTGGGTAACTTACGGTGTTGGACCCCGGACTCATTTCACCGGCATTATCACCTTCATCTCATATAGACGCTAAATAACCAAAGCTGTTGATAAAGCGTCGTAAAATAACCTACTAAAATAAAATAATAAAACATCTGTATAAGAGCTTTTAATAGTAACACTGTTAAAGTATTTATTCTCGTCCATAAATTTCAGTTCCAAAATTGTCCGTTCTTTTGAATCATCCTTAATCTATGTTTAGGCTTAACCCCTTGCTTTTGAATTGGTTGCCTATGAAACTCGACTAAAAAAATCAGTAGCAGTTACCCCCGACAACATGGAGGACTCAACACGACAGCTGAATATTTTATTTTATTTATTTATTTATTTATTTATTTATTTATTTATTTATTTATTTATTTATTTATTTATTTATTTATTTATTTATTTATTTATTTATTTATTTATTTATTTATTTATTTATTTATTTATTTATTTATTTATTTATTTATTTATTTATTTATTTATTTATTTATTTATTTATTTATTTATTTATTTATTTATTTATTTATTTATTTATTTATTTATTTATTTATTTATTTATTTATTTATTTATTTATTTATTTATTTATTTATTTATTTATTTATTTATTTATTTATTTATTTATTTATTTATTTATTTATTTATTTATTTATTTATTTATTTATTTATTTATTTATTTATTTATTTATTTATTTATTTATTTATTTATTTATTTATTTATTTATTTATTTATTTATTTATTTATTTATTTATTTATTTATTTATTTATTTATTTATTTATTTATTTATTTATTTATTTATTTATTTATTTATTTATTTATTTATTTATTTATTTATTTATTTATTTATTTATTTATTTATTTATTTATTTATTTATTTATTTATTTATGCCTATAACAGGGCAAGCCCCAATTATTATAGACAGTACAGATATTCGTTTACAAAAATAAAAAACATAGATAACATGGAATAAAAAAGAGATGAAACAGATACAAGTGGAAATACAAATTAAAATGGAAAATAAGAAAAGGAAAGAAAAAAAGAACAGACAAATAGATACTACCTAGATAAGAGATACAGATATAGATACAAATGAAAAATATAAAATAAAATACATGAAAAATGGTTAAATATAGATATCATAGCCAAAAATGTAAAATGTAGTTATAATTGGTAAATTACAGAGTAACAAATAGCAATATTATATAAAATCAACAACTTTCAGTATATTGAAAGAAAATGTTTGTATTCCATGTAAGAAATGCAGAAATCTAGATCCCATGTTTTACATATTTCATTGAAATTTGAACACATTTTTAACACTGGTGAATTTTTATGTGCTGAAGTGTTTGGTTTTTATAATATAACAATTGACGATTTCTTAAATGTGATGTTCTAACGTTAAGCTGGATTTGTGATAATATTTCGCTATTATCCAGTAGACCGTTGAATATTTTATACAATAAAAGTTGCTCAGCAAGTAATCTACGACTGGCAAGAGACATTAAATTAAATTCAGCAAGTAGATTGTTGTACGAAATTTGTTATGGAGGGCTGAACAATGATATCTTCTAAAATACAGATACCTAGAGAATCGTTTTTGAATTTTTTCAATTTGATTACTATGTGATTTGCAAGTGGGTGACCAAATTACAGAGACATATTCCAATTTAGCGCGAACATGACAATTAAAATGGAGTGTCAAAGTCGAAGTGTTCTGTAAAGTTTTTGAATTTCTAATAATAAAACCCAGATTTTTGAAAGCATTATTTGTTATATTAAATATGTGATTATGAAAAGTCAAATTATGATTAATGGTTACGCCGAGATCTTTTACACAATATATTCGTTGTAATGGTTCACCGTTCAATGTATAATTACCTCTTAAATAAGATGTAGTCCTTGTATAAGTCATATAACAGCATTTTTGTATTAAAGTTTAACCCATTATTTAAAAGCCATTGATAAATATTGTTGATATCAATTTGTAGTAATTCTAGATCGGACGTATTTTGTATTGATTTGAATATCTTTAGATCATCAGCATAAAGTAAACATTTTGAATATTTAATTACTTTAGGCAAATCATTAATATAAATCAAGAATAATAGTGGGCCAAGATTTGAGCCTTGAGGTACTCCAGAATCAGCAGTGTAAATATATGACTCGCATTGATGGTATTTAACATATTGCTGTCTATTTATTAAATAAGATGTCATTAATTTTAACATTTGTTGAGAAACCATAATTATTTAATTTAGACAAGAGAAGATTGTGATTAATCTTGTCAAATGCTTTAGATAGTATCAACTTGCAATTTACAGTCTAAATTATTATTATAGCTATATAACTGTATTATAGCTATAGGCTCTCGGATTCAACTAGATGATTTTGACACAGCATTTCAATCTTTGGATGACATAGCAAAATATAACATTTTTACATCCTCAGCCTCCCATTTATCGAGCAATGCTCAGTCTTCCAGGTAATGTCTGAGTGGACGCCAGCGATACGTCAATCCTTATTACCTGTTCTACAGAGTAGACCTACAGTACGTTATCAACACTAGGCAAGTAGAAATAATTCGTCCCCTTCAAGAAATACCCACGACCACAGGTAGGGTAACCTGAATTTTTGGTAACCAATTTTTTTCTCTGGAGCCACTACATAATATATTGTAACTATCACTTGTATGCTGACGACCTTCAATGCTACATTTCTTCCCGCTTAGACCGAGTAAACGACGCTATAGATAAATTGAACGAAGACATTGACTCGATTGTGACATGGACAAAGAAATTCCATCTTAATATCAATCCTGGAAAGACACAAGCAATTATATTAGGACACAAACGGCAAATCGACGCTGTAAAGCACCTCGACATTTCCACCGTTAAAGTAGGGCCTAAAAATCTTGGCATTCACATGGATAATAATCTCAACTGGGACATGCAAATCACAGAAACCTGCAGAAAAGTATATTCTATTATCCATGTGCTAAAAAGGATAAATGTTCATCTTCCCTTTTGCTTAAAAAAGTCACTTGTGCAGACGCTTGTATTTCCCTATTTTGACTATGCTGACATTTTACTGACTGACCTTTCCAGCGACAACAAAACGAAACTTCAACGTGCTCATAATTTGTGTGTACGTTTTGTAAGCAATGTTCGTAAATATGATCATATTACCCCATCCCTGGAAGCAATAGGTTGGCTTAAACTAGATAAGAAAAGAAATTTACATTCACTTCTCCTTCTCTTCGAAATCTTGAACTCTCCTATTCCTTCGTACCTGTCGTCTCGCTTCACTTACCTTTCTTCCCACCACAATCTGAACACACGCTCTCGCCATGAAACAATACTAACAATACCATTCCATCGCACCTCCTCATACTCATCCTCTTTCACAATAGCCCTGCCAAGACTCTGGAATTCGTTACCTGCTAGCATCAGGATCTGTCGAAATAAAATTCAATTCAAACGCAAACTTACTAGGCACTTGGTCAGTAATTGAGACTCGTTCAGACATGGTTTCTTGTAAATAGTTCTCTTAATCTATCACAAAATATCTCAATATATGGTAATTTCATCACTATAGAATTTTGTTATTGTAGGTTTAATTTGTAATTCAGTAAATACAAAAATATTCTTTGTTCTTAACTTCCATGATAAATTGTCTAGCTATCATTAATCAGGAAATCTTGTCGTATTTTAATTTTTGTTGTAATTGTAATTGTAAATTTAATATTAATTGTAATTTTATTCTTCATATTATAGTTGTAATCCCCTGGCAGAGGGCAGAGAAGGCCTGATGGTCTTATCTCTACCAGGTTAAATAAATATATATACTACTAATATATTTTTTATAGGACGTAGGGTAAGAGAAAACAGATTGAATTGATATTTAAGCGTCAAGTAAAAACTTTCGGATATTATGGCAACTGGGTGCCTTCAAATTGTCTACCCTTGCTGTAAACCAATGGACATAGATGAAAATTAAAAAAATAATAATAAAAAGATAGCATTTATATTTCGTGTAAAGGAAATGCAGATAAAATGTAAAATATGCAAAAATGAACTTAATCACATTAATAGACCTGTAATCTGAATTCGTCTTTAACAGTTTTTGAGGAATTTGTAGTAAAAAATAACTAGAAATGTGTTCAGTTCTAAAATTATAATCAAGACATAGGCTTCATGAAAATGCATTTCATACGATGAAAATTACAATAGTCCCTTCCCCTTATCTCACGTAGTACCGTTTTGCACTAACATATTCACTGTACTAATGCGTGCTAGAAACATATAGCATGTATAAAAGGGGGATCTCATTTCTGACATGTTAACTGCCGAGGACATGAATATTACATTTAAACCGTCATGCATTCTAAATTTAACCCAACTAATTTTAACTCTCAGCAGCAATTTCTCGCCTCATCGGACAGCTATTAGAAGTGAACACTTCACTTAACATAACCTATACTATTTAAATCCTGAAATTTCAACGGAAAAGTTATATGAAATTACAATTTAATTCATGTATGTTTCGGATATATTTATACTGTATGACATTTGTAAAGTTTTACGAAAGCTATTCTTCGAAAATAGCAAACGAAAATTACATCATCATCCCAATCACGTATATCAAAATCATATTAAGATAATAAAATAACTACATTATAAAGAATAAATAGCATATTGCACACATGAAATCAGACTTTAATCTCAATATACGCAGGTATCTACACGAAGATGTGTTTGTCTAATGCAGTGATGTCAACTGATGCCCACAGGAGCAAGAGCGCGCTTTAGAGCTCAGGAGAGCCTGAGCGCTTTACAGCGGAAAGGAAAGAGACAGACGAAAGAGGTGGTATATGCCACTTGGTCGAGCTATATACAGCACTGATTCAATGGATAAAGGGAAGAGAACTTATTAAAACTGTAACCATGGTAATTTTTAGATTTGTCTGAGAAGTATAAGAATGTAAGTTTTAATTTTAATGCTCATTTTTCACAAGTTCGATATTTTTATTCAAAAGAAATATTTTCTCAACTTTTCGTATAGAAAAGCGAAATTTTCAGGTATAGGCCTATTTATTTAGTAGCTTACAGAATGTTTTCGTAAATCTAATATACCGTATATACGTATTACTGAAGATAGTATTTAGTATTTATTTATTTATTTAACCTGGTAGAGATAAGGCCGTCAGGCCTTTCTGCCCTCTACCAGAAGATTCCAACTGTAATAAGAAGAATAAAATTACAATTAATATTAAGTTTACAATTACAAGTAAAATTACAATTAGTATTAAATTTACAATTACAATTACAATAAAAAATCAAAGTGCGAAACGATTACCTCACTAATTAAAGCTAGAAAATTTATCAGAGAAAAACAAAGAATATTTTATATTTACTGAATTACAAATTAAACCTAGACTAACAAAATTGTATAGTGATGAAATTACTGGATATTGAAATATTTTGTGATAGATTAAGAAACTATTTACAAGAAATTAATTACTGACCAAGTGCTTAGTAAGTTTGCGTTTGAATTCAATTTTATTTCGACAGTCCCTGCCCTGATGCTAGCTGGTAGCGAATTCTAGAATCTTGGCAGGGCTATTGTGAAAGAGGATGAGTGTGAGGAGGTGCGATGGGATGGTATTGTTAGCATTGTTTCATGAAAGAGCGTGTGTTCAGATTATGGTGGGAAGAAAGGTAAGTGAAGCGAGACGACAGGTACGAAGGAATAGAAGAGTTCAAGATTTCGAAGAGAAAGAGGAGTAAATGTAAATGTTTTTTCTTATCTAGTTTAAGCCAACCTATTGCTTCCAGGGATGGGGTAATATGATCATATTTACGAACATTGCTTACAAAACGTACACACAAATTATGAGCACGTTGAAGTTTCGTTTTGTTGTCGCTGGAGAGGTCAGTCAGTAAAATGTCAGCATAGTCAAAATTGGGAAATACAAGTGTGAAGATAGTGTAGGCCTATTGAAAATTTTGAAAATATTCGCATGGATATTGTTTGTAAGGAAATGAATTAACACAGCAACTACTGTTACATCATCAGCAAAAGATACGTGCCCATGTGTTGTAAAAATGTCAGCTCTATAGCTTCAGCATGTTTCGAGAAAATAATTTAATATTCTGATGATAGGAAGTTGCTCACCAATATCACCTTACAAGCATAATGCGATAAGAGTTTTGTTATGTAATATTAGTTACACTTAAAACAGATACAGTACCTAGGTAACTTTGCTTTGTACTGTAATATTGTTTTGATTAGTTTATTGATTACTTTTGTAAGGCTAAAGGTATCATCAATATAAATTCCAATTTATCATGTCATACTCAATCTCTTTCTTTGGAATATCACTTTCTTTATGAATGATGTGTTTCATCCACTTAATACAGTATAATATTATACTACTATGGAATTTAAGTGAATATTCCTTCTTAACTCTCTATTATGTTATTAAGATTTAAAACACAAGTGCAATATTAAGATATGAGTGTTAGTACTTTTGTTTTACAGACAATATAGATAATATTAAACAGAAAGAAACCATATAAATATAACGACATAAAATTTCACGTTCCGTTTGAAGTTTGTGCACCACTGTTTTCTTAATCCAACAGGCTGCTTATTCATATACACAACCCTTCCTCTTTCCATACTTAGCGCTTGCAGCCCGCGCACGACGTCAAGGTCAGAAAAATGCGCTTGTTTTGACATCACTGGTCTAATGCCTACCCACGTCACTTGCGAGATTTGGATTCCGCGTAGTGCGGATAGATCGCAGCACTGTGACCCATTTTCAATTTGTACACCACTTCGGCAGGCCTCGCCGTACATGACGTGTAACTGTGAAGACTTAGAAGAATGAGTATGTGTAAGTGCAGTGTAGGGAATGGGTGAGGATAATGATGGTGGGAGAAGGGGGAACCCTGTGCCGGCACGTAGCCAACTCCTGTCAATTAGCACCAAGGGGTCCACCAGACTTAACGTCCCCAACGACGGACGAATCACTATCAACAGTGACATATGCCTTCTCTTCATATGCACTGCGGAGAGATTTGGGATTTAACCCAGGCATATTGCTGTTGTTTAATCAAGACAGGTTTGAACCTCATAAGTACCACCAATAAGGCATCACTCATGAGGCAACTAGGCCAGGAGATAATGAGGTAGGATGGCCAGTTCCTCTCCCCCTCCATTGCATACAACGCCGATTGGCTACATATTCCACTAATCAGACTTCAGATGCATACAAAATTGTTCTTCCTCTGACACATATCGTCAAGTGAGATGTACTGCCTGATAATAGATATGCACTGCCATCTCTCCTAGTCCCGAGGTAGAAATTTAACATGAAAATCTCTAACCCGCCGGGAATCGAACCCGAGTAGGGTAGTCTGGATTCGATTCCCGGCGGGGTCAGAGATGAAGATTAAGTGTGGCTAACCAGCGTGTTCGGCAGCGTTGCCAATTAGACGTGTGGGAGAACGGACTGATATGCCCTTATTATTATTATTATTATTATTATTATTATTATTATTATTATTATTATTATTATTACTATTATTATTATTATCATTATTATCATTTTATTATTATTATTATTATTATTATTATTATTATTATTATTTCTATATTAGAAAGGAAATTTCTTTCACCAGTCTCCAGATGCATTAAAAATGCCAACATGCATGGCTGCGAATTCGATCCCTTCAATGTATAGACTTTGTTTGCTCTTGGCAACGATTTATCATTTATGTATTCTTTTAGGCATTATACTCAATTAACATTCTCTCATAGTATTCTTAGTTATCCAATCATCGTCATTATTGTAATTGTAATTATATTTATGTGTAATAATTATTTTTGTTTTATGTTTTTGTTATATTTGTGCTGAACTGTAATTGGCCACTAGCTGTTGTACAGCACATTAAATAAATAAATAAATAAATAAAAATAAATAAAATAAATAAAATAAATAAAATTATTTACTTACTTACAAATGGCTTTTAAGGAACCCGAAGGTTCATTGCCGCCCTCACATAAGCCCGCCATTGGTCCCTATCCTGTGCAAGATTAATCCAGTCTCTATATCATATCCCACCTCCCTCAAATTCATTTTAATATTATCCTCCCATCTACGTCTCGGCCTCCCTAAAGGTCTTTTTCCCTCCGGTCTCCCAACTAACACTCTATATGCATTTCTGAATTCGCACATACGTGCTACATGTCCTGCCCATCTCAAACGTCTGGATTTAATGTCATTTATATTTCCTAATTATGTCAGGTGAAGAATACAATGCGTGCAGTTCTGCGTTGTGTAACTTTCTTCATTCTCCTGTAACTTCATCCCTCTTAGCCCCAAATATTTTCCTAAGCACCTTATTCTCAAACATCCTTAATCTCTGTTTCTCTCTCTGAGTGAGAGTCCAAGTTTCACAACCATACAGAACAACCGGTAATAAACTGTTTTATAAATTCTAACTTTCACATTTTTTGACAGCAGGCTAGATGACAAAAGCTTCTCAACAGAATAATAACACGCATTTCCCATATTTATTCTGCGTTTAATTTCCTCCGAAGAGTGTCATTTATATTTGTTACTGTTGCTCCAAGATATTTGAATTTGTCCATGTATTGTGGGTCCCTATCACCACGGCATGGCGCGTCCTCAGGTTGCAGAAAGAGAGAGACGGCCTCCAGATATGGAGGGTAGCTGTGAATATATTGTATGAGCAGTCGTGGACAGCCGATAAGGGGTGGTCCTCCAGCTTGGGGTTGGGCGAAGGGCTAACAACCCATCAGTAAAAACAGCTTCTTACGAATCCATACAATTATTACTATTATTATTATTATCATTATCATTATCATTATCATTATCATTATCATTATCATTATCATTATTATTATTATTATTATTATTATTATTATTATTCATGTAGTCATTGTTTATACGGTATGTCAAAACGAGATAACAGATAAATTGGTACTAACTTAAGATATAAATGTGCACCTCAACTGCCAGCATCAGCATAAAAAGCAAACCCTAAGCCCATACATTTTTTTACAAGTTCTTTAGGCGTAAGTGGTCCCCAGAGAGAAGAGACCTCGCGGCAATCGAACTCTGCAACGTTCCAGGCAGTCCTTGCTACGTGATTGGTGGTTACAGCTTCTGTCGCAGCCCCGGCTTGTCTTCATTTAATTAATCTGTGCCCTATATTAAACTGTTACCTTATGTGGAGGTCCTATTACGCAAATACTTGAGACCGTTTAGAAACATGAGTAGCCTATAACGTAGAATGCACTAACCTGGAGAAATACAAACATCGACTGAAGCGACTTGTTTGTTCACGTTGACGTTGGCCTTGAAGAAAGGGTTGACTGGGTGTTGAGTCGTAGCGAACTTCTGAACTGGGAATAGTTTTTATGCAATATGCCGTGCTTTCTTATCTAGTAATGTAAGACAAACACCATTTCTGTAATACAAGTATGATTTCATATTGAAACAAATACAATGCTTGAAATCCAAGAGCTATACTTTAATGGTACTCTTCATGTACGGCAGTGATGTCAAAGCAAGCGCATTTTTCTGACCTTGACGTGGTGCGCGTGCAGCAAGCGCTAAGTATGCAAAGAGGAAGGGTTGTGTATATGAATAAGCAACCTGTTGGATTAAGAAAACAGTGGTGCACAAACTTCAAACGGAACGTGAAATTTTATGTCGTTATTTTATATGGCTTCTTTCTGTTTAATATTATCTATATTGTCTGTAAAACAAAAGTACTAACACTGATTTCTTAATATTGCACTTGTGTTTTAAATTTTAATAACATAATATAGAGTTAAGAAGGAATATTCACTTAAATTCCATAGTAGTATAATATTATACTGTATTAAGTGGATGAAACACATCATTCATAAAGAAAGTGATATTCCAAAGAAAGAGATTGAGTATGACCTGATAAGTTGGAATTTATATTGATGATATCTTTAGCCTTACAAAAGTAATCAATAAATTAATCAAAACAATATTACAGTACAAAACAAAGTTACCTAGGTACTGTATCTGTTTTCAGTGTAACTAATATTACATAACAAAACTCTTATCGCATTATGCTTTTAAGGTGATATTTGTGAGCAACTTCCTATCATCAGAATATTAAATTATTTGATGCTCGACCATGCCGAAATGTAGTAATTATACACCTGGTAGCAGTCCTTTAATGCATGTCAATAAAGTACACCTAGTCATTAAAGTACAGGTGTTTTCAGCCAATGGCAACTCAGCTTACACTGTTCAGCCAATAACGAGTCAGTTTTCTACCGTTATAAAACCGCAAGTATCGATTATTCTCGGATATGCAATCGAAAGAGAATTAGCGAAAAGTCACGGAGGCTGGAAATCCAATACTGTCGCAGAAGGTTATGTTCTGTTACTATAATAATTAGCGTTAATTGTAAATAATATTCAAATAAATTCAATTTATCATCTCGTTTTTCAATGTCGAATTCAATAATCAAGGTTATACCAAGTTTAACGAGATTATACAAGGTCAATGGCATTATTATTCCTCGGAAAAAATCAATACTTTCGCGTCTGCGCACATCTCACAATTCACGACCTAGAACAAGGTCATTTCCGATCTTGTCAGATACAAATAAAATGTATACATGTGAATACCGGTAATTTCAAGTTAGAAATATGGTCGAGCATAAAAGTCGTATGAAACTCGCCTGTAATGGTAATTAAGAAGCTCGTATGAAAATTATGAAACTCGCTTGCGCTCGTTTCATAAACATCCATACTCGCTTCTTAATTACTATCATTATAGGCTCATTGCATAATGTACTATTCTCGAAATATGCTGAAGCTATACAACACATAGGCAGGTATCTTTTGCTTATGATGTAACTGTAGTTGCTTTGTTAATTCATTTCCTTACAAACAATTTCCATGCGAATATTTTTAAAATTTTCAATACACTATCTTCACTAATAGTACGTATTTATGGTATATTACATTTACGAAAACATTCTGTAAGGCTACTAAATAAATAGGCCTATATCTGAAAATTTCACTTTTCTATAAAAAAAAAAGTTGAGAAAATATTTTTTGAACAAAATATCAAACTTGTGAAAAATGAGTATTAAAATTAAAACTTACATTCTTATAATGCACTCATACTTCTCAGATAAATCTAAAAATTAACATGGATACAGTTTTAATAAGTTCTCTTCCCTTTATCCATTGATTCAGTGCTGGCCATCCCTGAATATAGCTCGACCAAGCGGCATATACTACCTCTTTCGTCTGTCTCTTTCCTTTCCGCTGTAAAGCGCTCAGGCTCTCCTGAGCTCTAAAGCGTGCGCTTGCCCCTCTGGGCATCAACTGACATGACTGGCTTAGGCAGTAGTGCGTTAGCCTGTTGATCGGGCGTGGAATTGATTTCCGCTTGGGTTTTTTCCAAGGTTTTCTCCCACTCTAAGCAAATATCTAAGGTAATCTACAGCGAACCCTCAGCCAAATACCATCTCACTATCACAAATGTCATCAACGCTAAATGGCTCAGTAGTTGATACAGTATCGTTAAATAACCAAATATGGAGAAAAGAGAGATGCGACGTTGCCACAATAACTACTACACAATAGCAAACCAGTCTTTCCCACAATTCTGATGCCTGTTTAATGTCGGCCTTCATGAAAAGGATTCTGACTACGTGAATTATAGCGACGCCTTTTTGCGGTATTTCACAGCAGCGTTACAAATTATTTCTAACACTAACACACAAATTACGCGCTTGGCAGAAACACCATGTGACACAGCATGTGGCAAACCGACAACAGCGCTTCACATAGCAGCTGACAGAATACGATTCCTTTTTATCCCCTGGTTGAGAAGGCCTCACCAGCGAATAGGGATTATAAAGAATGGACACTTCGCGTCGGTACCTTTGATGTAGCCGGTCTGATTTCAATGACCTTCAAGCCAGCTAGAGCGTGAGATTCTGCTTTCTCCCTAGAGTTGGCGCTGACATCACACCAGCTAGCAGTCGACACAGCGGAAATATAACACATACAATTAATACATCTAGGTACATTATGTACTCAAATAAAATAAATTGGATCCATAAAATAATAAATCCTTCATTAACTGTAATGTCTAGACTCTAGAGTTCCTTTATAATGAGAGTTGAGACGTTGACCCCAACAACAATTAAAATATGTAATGATTTGATAGCGCTGAAAATGGAAAAACAAAACTCTTACGAGAAGTAAAACCATATACCTGTATTATATTATATACAAATATTAAACGAATTCGATACTTAATTTTATAATGTATTATATTATTTTATAATATAATTTATGATATCTGAAATATAAAATATTATTATTACAACTAGTTCGTCACTGAGAAATAAGGAAAAGCTGTTAACTTGAATTTATTTGAAGCAAAGCGTTACTGGATTATGCGATAAGGTAGGCGATGTTTGGATCCTGTGCCTTAATTCTATTCTCAATTATTATCTTAGCGTATGCTCGATTACACTACCTCTAGCGCTTGTAAGTGGAACCAGCCGCTGGCGCACAGAGAAACAAAACACAGGAAAATTCGCTCAGTGTCCATTCTTTATAATCCCTATTCGCTGGCCTCACGGTCTTAACTCTGCCACAAAAATTAAGGTATTACCACAGTCTACTATATACAGTCGCGAAGCTTGAGGTGATTTTTGCAAATCTCGTGATAAAGTGCTCCAAGCGGTTAGCAACTAGAAACAATAGACTGTCCACGGTCGACGTTGGACTGTGTCGTATTTCCATCGAGTGCTAGCTCGTTGCGTATTTCACATTGATGCTTGTGAAATGTTCGTTATTGGTTGTAATGAAAATGTTAATGGCTAAAATACAATAATTGGAATAATAATATTTTACTAGAGACGTAGAAAAATTAAGTTTGTTTTAATGAAATTTATTGATCACGTTTCATTTTCAATTCTGGTGGGATTATTATTGCTTAGGCCTACTTTTTTTTCAAAGGATATGTTTTTAATTATAGCTGTTAATTTTGTTGTTATTTTTATTTGTTACTTTACTAGAGACGTAGAAAAAGTTTGTTACAATAAAATTTATTGATCACGTTTTATTTCCAATTCTGGTGTGATTATTATTGCTTAAGCTCATCCCACTTTGTTAACTACGTAAGCCTATACTACAAGTACCGGTACACGTAAGTTACTCCATTAATTCATATTTCCATTATTATTGTTGTAAAGGGAAATGCAAATTAATATTTATTGGTTTCATAGTTAATTATCGCTATAATCTTGAATGAGTGAAGCGATTATAGTAAATTTCAATTCGTTTTGCACAAACAAAAATAATATTAACCTATTTCTTGCAGGTATCTTCGAGTTTATGAGGAATTTAATATACTTCATTAAAATAATAAATTAACTTTATGCATTTAATATTTCAATAATGAAAAGGTGTTAATTTTTCCAAAAGAACACAACGAAAGTGTAACATATTTTGTCGTCTACTAGAGAGAGAGATCTGGGATGATGAGGCGACAGTAGCGATCCTAGTGGTGGGCAACTATCCATGTTTGCATTTTTACTACTTATTGAGCTTCGCAACTGTATACAGTAGACTGTGGTATTATTATTATTATTATTATTATTATTATTATTATTCTTTAGGCGCGAGTCAGGCTTTCTCAATTGCGCGCCTCTGGATCGGCGGGCAGACGCGCTACCAACTGAACTACAACGGCGGATTTTTATGTTCTATTTTTTATTTTTATATTGTACTAGTGGCTTGTGCAGCAAATGCTGCAAACTAAGTTCATAAGAAGTTAAAATAAAAATTCTTCAGATTTATTTTCAATGAAGAATGCCAGACATTTTAAAGTTATTTGCTTCCATAATAGTGAAACATACTCCCTCTGAATGTTTTTTATACCAAATAATTTTCCTTGAACCTATCCGTCTTCAGTTCTTGAGTTTCAATGCGAAATCTCAAGTAACAATGTCAGGACGATCAGTGGGTTTTTCATGTGGGAGTGATGCAGTAGCTATTTCAAGTCATTGCGGATTGTAAGTGAAAGTTAAGAAAATGTAGGTTTGTCATGCTTTGAACAAAAACTTAGCTGCATGTTTCGTGAACTACCCTGAAATGTAGAGGGCAGAATCACTTTTCCCCACTAAGAGATCTTGCTGAGATGATCAAACGACTACAAAATCTTGTAGGCCTCTTATTTTATCAGTAAGAAATACTTTTGGTCTTTTCTTAGGAATTGTAATTTTGCGCTTCCTTCAGATAATAGTAATCTACCAAATATTGCTGGATTAATTTGTGTAACAATGAATGTTATCCCGTAATATAGGCTGTTGTGAGGAATCTATTGCTGAGATGTGGAAAATGAGGCGAATGATATGTCAGAGTTGTAGAATCTTATGTGCGCCCTAAATAAAATTGTTCATAGTAAATCGTTAGCAGATTCAGTGTTCCATTTGTTTCTGGTTGCCGGAAATAAACTTACTCATCACGGTAGCAAGAAGTGAAATGGCATTATCTTTTCCTACAACAAAATATGATTGGCAGCAATCACAAATCTAATCGATTAAACCAAAGAAATACGAAATTAATTTTGATGCAGTTTAAAGACGCATCTAAAACAGGAAGCATGACTCAATTACTACCAAGGAAAATTAGGGAATCAGACATATAAATATCTATATCACACCGCCATTAAATATATGAAAAAGACCCATACCACTTGATTAAAAACTATAAAAGTATTTCATTTTTAATAATAATATTGTTACATTACTAAGTTTTATAGTTTTTAGTAAAATATATATAGCCGTTACTCAGTAAATTATAGAAATGAAGATCTAATATAAAATATTCTTTCACTGCGTCTACTTATATAAAACCCCAAAACTTTCACTTTCTTATCATCAATATAGCATTATGTGTTGCATTAACTACAGGGACATCATTTTATTTTTACTTCAATTTTTATTGTACCTGATTTTTGGAATGTACTTCACTCCCACCCCTTCTACTAGTAAACTTCCAACCGTTCACGACACAGAGCCGAGGGCGCGTAAGCAGTACAGAGTTACTGAGTATAGTACGTTTCAGAAATATGTTCGAGTTTTCCAGTGACGAAAGAGCTTTCAATATTAAATCATATTTTCGTACGGGTACTGTCGTCCGTTTCCCTATGTCGCATCCCGGTTTCCCCCACCTGCTTCTGTTCGCCCCTCTGTAAAGTCTAGTAGCTGGGCTATCTTAGCTCTTTTCTGAAAACATTAATTTCTGTTAGAATTGGACGTCTACGTAATATTATTCAAGTTTTTAAAATAACTTAAATAAAAGGACCTACTTAAGTAATTAACTGTCACGTGATTTCCTCCCCCTCCCCCTTTCTACAACCCTGCGACAAAACCACTTGAACGGACAGTAGATAGCATTTCTGAGTTATTTTATCTTTTCGGATCGGACAGAAGTGAAGATTGAATTTACAGTACGTAAGGTACTCTTTTATAGAGTAAGCACAGAATTACTTCAACATGAGTTAAGTATGAAGGACGAAACTGGTAATTGGAATTAGATCCAATAGTCTATAGTGTTTTAATAGGCACAAAAGAACTGAACCCTGTATCGAAATGAACATTTTGAAAAATGTGTTTAAATATCCATATTATGATTATTTTTCATTTTAACTTCATTCTCTATATCGTACGCTAATGTGCTGTAGACAGTATAATATACACTGCATAATGAATAGTTCGCATGGATAACTCAGTTCGTGAGTAAAAACACTTATTGTTAATACTGTACTTTATTTTGATTAAACAAAACCTAATGAAAATTATCACACTCAAAATCGCGTTATTTCCTACTTTACGTAAATGGATGAACTACTTTTTCCCTCCTGTACCTAGTAAAGTGATTTGTTTGTATTTTACGCCAGTATCATCGAACTCCAGTCATGGAAGGAGGTAGCAAACTGCGTTGATCCAAAGGTATAGCCAGGTTAATATTAAAAATGTTAGTAAAAATAAAATGATCTCCTGTATAAAACCCCAAAAACTTTCACTTTCATATCATCAATATAGCATTATGTGTTGCATTAACTATAATAATATTCCATTTTTAATGGTAATGTCATCAAACATTCAAGTTTTGTAGATCTTAATATCTAATACACAGGTGTACTCGGAAAACTATAGACCAGAGAATCAGACCTGTAAATTATTTTTATACGTTATCAAAAAACTACACAAATTAAGATCGACATATTGGCATTATAATGTGAAAGAATCTGAGCCATCTGAACTCTAAATATGTCAGCAATCCTGCAGGTCATGGCCTTCGTGTAATAGTCTATTGTTTATTGTAGTGTGTGTTTTGTTTTATTCTGAAATGCAATCATTAATTCTCAAAACTGACGGAAGGTGGATTTTGGAAAATAGGAAAGTGATTTAGGAAAATTGACATTTCACTGAAAACTACTATTTTTCTGAAAAAGTTGGGTTCCAAGCTTCAAAATGAGGAGTCATTTATTAAAATCCGTTCAGCTGTTTTCCCGTAATTTCCATTACCAGTTCAAATTATATAGATAGATATTGTACCTTGATTGTTATATTTGCGTTATTTCTAATTAATTTTCTATGCACTGTTGTGGTATTTTATTTGTATTAAATAAGTAGTCCATATTACAATTTAACTGCACCCGAACACGAGCTTTTGCTCCTTCGAGTGTACTAATTTTATACGTCATCTGCTCATCTCTATAACCAAAAGGAAATAAATTATTCGTATTATTATTAATTATTATTATATTTGTGACAGTTCCATTATATATATTCTTAAGCCGCGTCACAATTATGACATTGTGTGGTGTGAAAACTTCTTTGGAAGGTGTCATTTCATTGTAAGATACGGTATTTGTTGAGAACGAACTGTTGATATAAGACTGGCCCTTGCACATAGAATACAGACTAGAGAGTAGAGACGCTTTGGCATGCTGAGCGTGAGATCAGCTGCTCTCTTCTGACCGCTACTACTAGCTCAGATAGCGAGAAAAAAGAAAACATTGGATTAGCAATGAAAGGACGTCTTCCTCCTTCCCCGCCTCCTCACTCTCTTCTCTTTCTTCTTCCAGAAGTGCTTTTACTTCAGGAACTTTGTTACCAAAAGAAAAGTAAGGTTAGGGAGTGAGGCATGAGTAAGAATGGAAGTATATACCAGAGAAAAAAAAAGAGAGGGAGAGATAGAAGCTTGGATTCTAGTCTATCACATTGAGGGTTGCACAAGCAATGAATCAGAACGTTGTATAAGGAATGCTTTCGTTCAAAATCAATTTGAATTCACTTAAGAATATTGGCAAAAATATAATATTAATTTTATTGGAAACTAGATTTCAATATCGAACAAGTGAGACAGTTTCGGGTATCAGTTTACTATGGCTAATGTGGTGACCATGTAAGTCCTCAGGTATATCAATGTTACAATGGAAACTTATATTGTGGACTCGGTTCAATTCCTGACGTTGAATGGAATAATACAGAGACATTTTATTTTTACTAACATTTTTAATATTAACCTGGCTATATCTTCGGATTAAAGGTCTAGAACCGGATACACCGCTTGCTCCCCTTCCAAGACTGGAGTTCGATGATACTGACGTAAAATACAAATCACTTTACTACGTATAGGAGGGAAGAAAAGTAGTTCATCCATTTACGTAAACTAGAAAATATCGCGATTCTGAGTTTGATAATTTTCATTAGCTTTTTATTTAATCAAAATACAGTACAGTATTAACAATAAGTGTTTTTACTCACGAACTGAGCTATCCATGTGGACGTATTCATTATGCAGTGTATATTATACTGCCTACAGCACATTAGCGTACAATATAGAGAATGAAGTTAAATTGAAAAATAATCATAATATGGATATTTAAACACATTTTTTGAAACTGGTGGCCGTTCATTTCCATACAGGCTTCAGTTCTAATGTGCATATTATCGCACTATAGACTATTGTACCTAATTCCAATTACCAGTTTCGTCCTTCGTACGAGTAACTCATGTTGAAATAATTCTATACCTACTCTATAAAAGAGTACCTTACGTACTGTAAATTCAATCTTCACTTTTGCCCGATCCGAAAAGATAAAATTACTCACAAATGCTATCTACCGTCTGTTCAAGTGGTTTTGTCGCAGGGTCGTAGTAAGGGGGATTCACGTGACAGTTAATTACTTAACGAGGCCCTTTTATTTAAGTTCTTCAGTTCTTTTAAACAGTTGTATAATATTACGTAGACGTCCAATTCCTAACAGAAATGAATGTTTTCAGAAAGGAGCTAAGACAGTCCAGCTACTAGACTTTACAGAGGGACGAACAGAAGTAGGCGGGGGAAACCGGGATGCGACGTAGGCAAGCGGACGACAGTACCTGTGCGAAAATATGATTCAATATTGAAAGCTCTTTCGTCACTGGAAAACGCGAACATATTTCTGGAACGTACTATACTCACTAACTCAGTACTGCATACGCGGCCTTGGTTCTGTGTGGAGAACGGTTGGAAGTTTACTAGTAGAGGGGTGGGAGTGAAGTACATTCAAAAACTCGGGTACAATAAAATGTAAGTAAAAATAAAATAATGTCCCTGTATTTTTAGTAAAGAAGATGGAAAGACATGAATTTCTCCCGAGGTTCTCTCGTTTCCTTCAACATTATAATTTCAACTCTAGCACCCTCCGTTACACACTGAAAACCCTAATTTCGTGTGATTTTATTTGATCACAAACCATGGCAAGAAGTAACGAAAGAATTTCGGTAATGCCGAATGGAAATTGATAATCTACAGTATATTTACTACTGTCTCTGTAAAACAATCACGAATGCATAACGGACCTAGTTGGAGAGAGGCAGCACTCACGGGTGCTGTGCGATCTCTTCGCCACCACTTGCGAAAACTGCAATAAACAAACAAATCTCTGTCCAAAACAAATCTCGCAGGATCGGCCTGAGATATGAGATTGAACTTCGTACACTTAACAAAACACCATCAAGTGATTAAACTGTATCTAGATCTCCGTATGTTCCATCTCAAACGAGAAAAACAATTTATTTAAAATGAGTTTTTTTACAAGTCCACAGAAGCTTTTCATGTGTTTCAAACTTCCATGCATCCTCATGTTTTAACAGTGATGTCAAAGCAAGCGCATTTCAGAACTTGAGTCGTTGCGCGGGCATTAAGCGCTAGGTATTAGGAGGAATAAGCAGCCTGTTGGATTAAGAAGACAGTGGTGCACAAACTTCAAACGGAACGTGAAATTTTATGCTATTTTTATATGGCTTCTTTCTTTTGTTATTTTCCATGGAAATTGTCTGTAAAACAAAAGTACTAACACCTATTTTTAGCCTAATATTAGTTTTTTTAATGGTTAATAACATAATAAAAGTAAAAAGGAATATTCAAACAAATTTAATAACTACAACTATACTGTACTAAGTGAATTAAAACATCATTCATGAAGAAAATAAAAAGACACTGAATATGAATAATAAGTTGAAATTGATATTGATGGTATCTTTAGCCTTATAAAAGTAATCAAAACGATATTATAGTACAAAGCAAAGTTGCCTAGGTATATGTTTTAAGTTTTAACTAAATTACATAATAAAACTCTTATCGCATTATGCTTTTAGGTGATATTGGTGCGCAACTTTCTGTTATCAGAATATTAAATTATCTCGAAATCTGCTGAAACTTATAGAGCTGATGTTTTACCAAACAAGGCACAAATCTTTTGTTTGTGATGTTTATTTCAATTTGTTAATTCATTTTTACAAACATTTTGGGCGAATATTTTAAAACATTTTAATACATTATCTTCAGTAATACGTATTTACGAAATATTAGATTTACGAAAACATTGTTTTAGTAAATGTAAGGCTACTAAACAAACATGTTCAAATTTCACTTTTCTGTAAAAAAAAAAAAGTTGAGAAAATATTCCTTTGAATAAAAAAGCAAACTTGTCGCTCAAAATGAAAACATTGAAATTAAAACTTACATTCTTATAAAAGTTATACTTCTCAGACAAATCTAAAAATTAACATGGATACAGTTTTAATAAGTTCTCTTTTTATCCATTGAATCAGTATGGCCATCCCTATGTTCGACTTAACGGTAATACCAAGCTCTTTAAAATGTCTCTCTTTCCTTTTCGCTGTAAAGCGCCCAGGGCTCTAAAGCGCGCTTGCTCCTTTGGGCATCAATCAGCTGACATCACTGGCTTATACCCAAAGCAAAATTGTTGATAAACGTTACATTTATTCATTCCTAGTTTTCTGCCAAAGGACAGGTCTTTCACTACAAACCCAGCATTCTCCAATATTTTCTATTTCCCGTCTTCCTTTTTTGTGTCCGCATATATCCATGTCGTCTATCATCTCATATCTCATTCTGCCCGTAACTTTCCTCCTGTTCACCATTCCTTCCAGTGAATTCTTCAGCAGACAGTTTATTCTCAGTCAGTGGCCAGTCAATTCCTTTCTCTTTTCCTAATCAGTTTCACCAACATTCTTTTCTCACTTACTCTTCCTAGCACAGCTTCATTTCTTATCCTGTTTGTCCATTTCACACGCTCAATTCTTCTCCATATCCACATTTCAAATGAATCTTGTCGCTTCTCTTCACTTCGTTGTATGGGTAATGTCCATGTTTCTGCCCCATACGATGTCAAACGCCACACAAAGCACTTCACTAGTCTCTTTCTTAGTTCCTTTTCCAAAGGTCCGCAGAAGATGCTCCTTTTTCTTATCATTGTTACACTCCTTTTTTGACTTCTTGGCAGCAGTTCATGTTACTGCTTATAGCAGGCCTGCACAAACAGCGCTCAACTAGCGCGCGCGCTCCTTCGGAGCGGGAGAGCTGTGTTTACCGCTCGCCGAAACGGAGAGGAAGATACGTCAGAATGACATAGACTTGCTATAGGAAGGGGGGAGGGAAACGACCACTCAGTTATGTATCTAGTGGAGTGCAGTGTGTAGGCCTATTCTCAGTAACTGTTTCACGTTGCTTACCTACTGCTACAGTACAGTATGGAGGAATCTAAAAGACGGAACATAACATTTAACATTTAACGATTTACAGCTCGAACTTATTGATCTTCAATGTGACCTAAGGGTTAAAGATCGTTTGAATAATACTACTAGCCTGGTTGAGTTTTACAAGACTAAACATTAGCAATAATATCCACGACTACACAGACTGACTGTGAAAATGATTGCTATGTTTGGCTCAACATTTATATTTGTGAGCAACTGTTTTCTATAATCAACTTTAATAAAGGCAGACATCGAACATCTGTAACTGATGTTTCATTACGATCAGTAGGCTACTGTTCCTTTCAGCTGCCAACAGCATAAAACCTCGTTTTCATGTACTGATAAATAAAAATATAACAAAATGACAATGTACATTTAAGTAGCTATAGAATTTCTATTACTTCTGTAAAATAAATATTTCTTTATTAATTAATAATAGTCCAAGATAGTTTTGCAAACACTGAACGGGAATTCATTTCATAAGCACTCGTAATAGTACTTCCTTTTGTGTACATTTTGTACGAGATCACCCCTTGTTCCAGTCCACCCTTATACAGAGCGCAGCTAATATCTGCATTCCGCTCGTGAGCTGTGTGCCGGCTCGGAGAGCGCAAACCTTGTGCAGGCCTGGCTTACAGTAAACCCCAAGTATCTGAAGCTGTCCACTTGTTCTACTGCCTCATTTCGAATTAGCACGTTTACCTTCTTTACCTTCCGATAACCATAGTCTTCATCCTGTTTGCATTTATCTTCATCCCATTTTGCTCACAGTTGTCATTTAGCTTCAGTAAAGCCTTGGTTTTTTGTGAACCGACACATGCGAGTTACGAGGCCTGCCTCGCAAAAATCCGGACTACACGAGAGATATTTTCCCTGTTCTCTGTATTTTTAACTTAAGGAGTTGAAAAGTTTAAAACAAACCAGCAGTGTTATCTACAGGTAATACAGGGACATCACTTTATTTTTACCAACATTTTTAACATTAACCTGGCCATACTCGGAAACTCTGTTACCCCCCTTCCATTACAGGAGTTTCGAGTTGCTAGTGCAATATGTAAACAGATCATTTTACTAGTTATAGGAGGAGAGAAAAGTAGTGTATTCATTTATGTTACAGGGAAATACAGTATTATGATTTTCAGTCTGATCATTACTTTTACGGTATCAAAAAACAGTAGAATAGTAACAATTTTTTTTCACAAACTCAAGTCTTCAGGCGGTTATATTCATTATGTAATGTCTACTTTATTCAGCATGTTACTAACCTAATTTATCCCTGAGAATTTTGTGGGCACGTAAGAAACCCAAATTTCTACAGCTAACTTCTTGACTGACTTATCAGGACTTCCCTGCATCCTTTCTCTAGTATCTTCTGCAGCATCTTCTGTCACCTTTGTTGGCCATCTTACACTTTTCTTCCTTCCTGTGCACTCTGTTACTCTAAATTTATCTACCAGATTAATGACATTTCTACGAAAATATTCCGTAATGATATAATCAGGAAATTGTGAAAAAAAAAACTGTTGTTCACATTCGGTTATATTGTAATATTCCAGTTTTCATCATCGTCCTTCATACCTACAAACAGTAAAACAAAACTCTTGTTTAAATAATGCTGTTAAGTACCGTACCATATTATAGGGTACCGTACTTTCGGTAACTCTAATCTTCACTTGTGCTCAGTCCACACAGATAAATTCAGTTATGCTACACACCATACCTGTGTGAAAATAAACTTCATTAATATAAGATCTTTCTTCTATAGAAAACGCAACATATTTTTGAAACACACTGTACTCTGTACTGTTTACTTCATTGCTAGCAACAGCGGCCGTAAGTTTGTGTGACTGACGTTAGCAAGGACATTAGTGAAAGGGGTGGGAGTCAAGTACATTTAGAAACGCAGGTACAATAAAAATTGAAGTAAAAATAAAATGATGTCCCTGTACATTATATCTCTATGTGATTCATAGCTCTATATTACCTACTGTATGTTTATTATGTTTTTAGGGCTATATAAGATTTACCTACGATGATCTTTCTTTTTGTAGAAAACACCACAGTATATAATCAATAATGCCTTTTGTCATAACTTCACTATTAACACGACAAATAAACAACGAAGTAATATCAAAGCGAATGGCACATTGCACCTTTTTTATGAGAGAGTCCTGGTAACTTTGCACCACTGCAATCTGTAAAAAACCTCGGCATCTATTTCGTCTCTAATATGAACTGGAATACGCAAATCAGATATATCTGTAGAAAAGTTTTCTCTATCATGCATTCTTTGAAACGCCTGAAAAATTTCCTTCCTACTAAACTCAAATAAATTCTAGTACAGACCCTTGTAATGCCACACTTTGACTATTGTGATGTTTTATAAAGCGACCTAAATGATGAACTTTCTCAAAAACTTCAACGTGTACATAATGTCTGCGTCCGATTTATTTTCAATATCCGCCGACATGATCATAATTATATCGGAATATTCTCTACGACTCTCCTGGCTCCGCTTGCAAGATCGACGTTTAGTACATTCTCTTTGCCTGCTATATCGAATTATACATGATTCCACACCCAACTACCTTGCCTCTCGGTTTACTCTCCTAGCTTCACATCATAATCGTAATACACGTTCACAGCACAATATGTTGCTATCAATACCACGTCATCAGACATCTCTGTACTCAAGTTCTTTCTCAATAGCCATGGCCCGCTCATGGAATTCGCTGCCCCTGGAAATCAGGGGTAGTCTTAGTCCTCAATTGTTTAAAATTAGGTTGTTTAGAAATATTTTAAACGCGTAGAATTAGTTTTTTAGGTATAATTTTTATTTATTATTATTACTATTACTACTATTATTATTATTATTTTTTTTTATTTTACACAGTCATTACTTTATTTTTCCACTAGGTAATTGTCATTGTCTCGATGTAACACGTGCTGTGCTGATCATACTAATTCTACTATACCTTTAGTTGTGAGATTATATTCATATGTATTAATTCTTTTTTTTTTAAGTTAATACTTGTATACTAGATGTATTTTCCTGTTTGTGATTATGTATTCAGTCTCTTTTTTATTATATACATACTAGGTTCAAAAAGTTCCCGGAATTTGCTAGCATCATAGAAACAACGTACCTTAAACACTATTCTACAGCATTCCCTTCAAAATAGTTGCCTTCCGCAACAACACACTTTTGCCAACGCGTGTAGAGTTCCTGGAAGCAGGCCTGGAAGCCATTTTGTGAAACCCGTCTTAGTGCTCTCGTCGCGTTTGCGATAACCTCTTCAGCATTGAATCTCCGTCCTTTCAGATGACTTTTCAGACGGGGAAACAGAAAGTAATCAGGTGGTGAGAGATCAGGAGAGTATGGTGGGTGATCCAAAGCAGTTATGTTGTGCCTGGCAAGAAAATTCTTTACAATAATTGCGCGATGAGCAGGTGCATTGTCATGCATAAGGAACCAGTTGTTTTCTACCCACTTTTCTGGACGTTTCCTTCTCACTGCGTCCCAGAGGCGACGGAGGGTTTCTACGTACAATTCTTTCGTTACAGTACGACCTTCTGGAATGAACTCATGGTGCATGAGACCCTGAGAGTCGAAGAAAACTTCCAACATAACTTTGCTTTAAGTGTGCTTAAATGCGACAGGCTCATGTTAGTAGATTTACTGGCATGAAAAAGAACTCCTGCGGGACAAAATTCCGGCACATCCGGCGATGCTGATATAACCTCTGCAGTTGCGAGCGTCGTTAAATAAAACATAACATTTAAAATAACTTTGCCTTTGGAAGTGTCCCTAGGAAATTTTTGCTTCCGAGGAGATGTTTTCGATTTCCACTCAGATGACTGTCGTTTAGGGACTGGGTCGTACAAGTAGCACCAGTTTCATTTTGTTTAAGAAATCACCATCTTCATCAGCCATACTGATCATGTCCCCAGCAAAACACAGAACTTGATGTTTGTACTTTGCTCTGTGGACATAATTACAAAATGCGACGAACAAACGAAACACTATGATAAACAATTGCCTACAACTCAAAACCAATAATTGCCATTATCAACAAACTTTAAGGAAATGACATCATGAATGTTACCAACAAAACAAATGTATAATATCCCTTGTTATATATTAATACGAAAAATGGTAGTAAAATTCCGGGAACTTTTTGAACCTAGTAGTATATTTTTTATTATTATTATTTTAAAGTTAATACTGATTGTGTATATGTATTCAATCTCTCTTTTTTACTTTATTATGTAATGTTTATTAATATTTTAAGCTAATATTTGTATACCAGTATGTATTTTTCTGTATGTGATTTGATCCTGGTTGAGTGGAAGAGAAGGCCTGATGGCCTTAACTCTGCCAGGGAAAATAAAACTATTATTATTATTATTATTATTATTATTATTATTATTATTATTATTATTATTATTATTATCTTTTGGTGGCCATAATAACACAATCTTCTATGGACCTAGTCTTGATGATATATAATGCCCCATAGTAATTTGCACTATTCTAGTGAAATATCACTCTTTTTTTTAATTTTGACACAAAGCACCTTTCCATTGTTAAGTATTCATTTAACATTTCATAGCGTGCTTTGGGAAAACGACTGATTTAGTTCCCACTATGCTCAATCAATTTAACCCAGATAAGACTGAATTATTTTCAGTGTCCTATATATATATAGGACGTCAGTCATATCCCCATGCAAAAGCATTTTTGACACAAATATATATAAATTGTTTAGCTTAACAATACATCAAATTAACACAAAATTATAATATCACTCACAGACAATAAGATTATTGTATTTTTCGAGAATGTTTATGGTATGTGATACGTGATAAAACATTTTACATGTACACCAACATCACACTTCACACATATTATTGTTGTCTTTGTGTGACACTGTCTACATCGAGTTTGTTTTTCTTGAGATACCACAAAATGATTACCACCAGCAAGCCTTGCATCTTTTTGCTCAGTCTTAGATGAGATGGTCTACCGCAGTGGTCGTCAGCATTCGCTGAAATGGGTAAAGGGTAAGTGCAGCAGGGTTAGGTAGAGAGCATACCCGCCAGCAGCCACAAATGCACCTGCGGGTAAGAGACGATAGCCCGAGAGTGCAGTGAGTTGACGACCGCTGGTCTACCGCTTGACTGTACATGTTGAGCAGTGGATTCGAGAACAGATACGACAAGACGTTTGCGAAATGCAAGATGATCGAATTTTTTCGTTGGAGTTTATCTTGTATAGCTGCCATGCATTTTGTTCTGCTACGTCAATGCAGACTAAAGTACCATTTCTTGCTTCTAATAGATGTTTTGTACAGATTGATGTTCTGGTCCACCCATATTTTTGTTGTACTAATATATGATATTGGGCTATTTCACTGATATTTCTTCTTCAAATTTCTAGAGTATCTTGAAACTGTGTGCACGGAAATTGAAAAATATAGTATTTCCCTGCTGTATGTCAACTTCTTCCCAATTGAAATTTATTATTCTTTCTCTTCATCTGTATATAGGTTGCTCAATCACTATATTTCTACTGCCATTCTCACCATCGCCTTTACTATGTTCATCATCACCATTTAGACTTTCGTCATCATAATCATCCATTCCCTCTCCTTGTGTGTTGAGGGTTACTTCCGTGTCAGCTCGCAACTGACTACCAGGCATACTGTCAATTGTAGGGTTATTTTCATCACCAGAATCCTCATCAGTTACGTTACCACACGCATATTTTGGTGATAAAATGGTGATGGAAATGTTATTGCACTTAGGTATAGCAACTTGGTCGTCCTGAATCATTTGTAAGTCTTCATTTAGTGAAAACCCCCTATAATAACATGAGTACCATCAGTCTCACGAAATCTCCCCTTTTATGACTGACGTACTACATGTAGTACGCCTAACTTTACCATGATATGGCATAACACTAAATAAAAAATTGAATCTAATTATGAATTATTATATACGAAGTACATCATACGAGTATGCCCTATCAATATCAAAAGCATTATACCTATAGCATGTGATATATACCGACTTCGAGAACAACATGTTCTGCTCCACAGCCATGACTCGCACAAATATGTTCACAACAATGACTATGACAGACTGAACATAATAAAAAAATTGGAGGCAATTTATAACACATAAGGATTATGATATCATGATTGCCGACTATGAAAATCTTACACAACAATGTTAAAAAATAAAACGTCCGGTGTCCTATATATAGGACGTCAGTCTTATCTGGGTTAAGAGAGCAGTGTGTTACGATAATAAATGAAATAATTTTAGTTTTGTTCTTTAAATGCGCAGAAATATGACCTGAACAAATGTAACTTCTCGTTCTGGAAAGCAATTTTAAAATGTTACATTTGTTCGGATCAAATTTCTGCACATTTAAAAGACAAAATTAAAATTCGTTCAATCATTTATTGCCAAAATACACATATCTCTTAAATTGACTGAGCGTAGTGGGAATTAACTCAATGACTTTTCACAAAACACACTATGAAATGTTTAATGTAACACAATTTTTATCCCGGAAAGGAAGCAAAAACGAGTAAAATTGTATTGTAATGAAAAACAAATATGTTTGAAATATCTCAAAGAATAACCCCCCTGAAATTAATGGCATTACTTACGGCTCATCCTGTATATTTATAATGTAGTAAAATATTTTTCTAAGTAAACAAAAATATAGAGGGCTAATTATATATCGCATGGAACTTAAAAAAAAAACTGAAATCAGTCGGAGGTAAAATTTTGACCGGATTTGTTCGATTTGACATAAATCTAACCGGCAACAGTGTATGCGGCTGAAATCAAGACACGCAGTTGAGTCAAAGATGTGGAATCGAGTCTTACGGCTGGTTCACAACAAACCGGAAACGAGAATCGGAACGAAAACGAAAACGGTAAAATTGTTAAAATATGTATACATTTAAATGTGAGCATTGACAATTAACGAAAAGCTTGCCGGAGCCCGAGATGGGGAACAGAGAGTTGGCCAAGTTTCAACTTTGGCATTCACATTTCCGATCACAGCCCATTAGATTCATTCTATTGCCATCTAAAACCTATTTTGTCGTCGTACATTTTGTAGCAAGAAGACCGTGACATAACCTATGCATTATTTTGTTCTATGCTCTGCATCATGGAGCAAGTTTTATTTGATGAGATTCTAACATTGAAATCCTCACATTTACGATAAGCGGCGCGCCTCGTATAAAGATGAGAAAATCAAGGAGAATACGTGGCTTTCAATAGCTGCATCTTTGAACACCGATCGGAAGTGAATCATATTTTATTACTGTATTGGTTGTATTACACACTACATATTCATGCTTCAATTCAATAACTACTGTTGTGTTCATTTTTGTTCTATTACAAATGTTTCTTCTCTAATTATTTTACGTTATGGTAGACTTAAAATAGGTTGTGATAATAAAGATGCATGGGCATATTTATAGTACCGTACCTAATTAAATGTTTCAGTTGAAATTTCGAAGTTGGTTAACCTGTGTTTATGTTGGCTGCCTTGTACTCATGAGAGAATGCCATTGGTCAATTACACACAAATAACATCAGAATGCGTAATATCGATTTTACATATCGTTATTGACATACATATCGATATGCATAGTCGTCTACGTCCTCGGTTTATTGTGAATCAAAAATTTTCATATTCACGTCCTCTGCTTCTCGTTTTCATTCTGGTTCTCGTTCCCGGTTTATTGTGAACCAGCCTTTACAGTATTCTAGAACATGAAAGTCTGGCCGCAGTCATTGTGATGCCAAACTTTCTGTGCTCGCTCGCTTGGCGGCTGACTACATTACAATAGTCTCGTCATTTATCCGTATATTGTGAAGACAACATTTAAGAAACATTTTCAATGCAATTCTCCACAGTGATATACACATTTTCATCATGGTAAACCTTCAAGTTTACGTTGGGAAAAATTAAATTCTATTATCGCATAAATAGGTCACTATCCGTCCGATACATGAATGACGTCTCACATGCAGTTTCTTTGAATTACCGGTTACAGTAGCGAATATTTGAATCCTCTAGATTCAAAACCCCCTAAGGACCATTTTGTTCAGAACTGAGTTATGCCCACATATTGTTTGCTAAGAATCAAGTCTAATTACTTATATAGTTTGAATTCAAAAAGCCACTAAATTTAAAGCAAAACGTTTATTAAAAGTCCACTGTTAGGTTGAAAATTCCATCTATTTGCCACCAGTTATACTGTCAAACTAGGCTACATTAATTTGTGAAAGTGAATATAGAGGATTTTGAATCTATAGGATTCATTTGCATTATTTCAATTTTATTTATTTCAAATATACAGAATAAAGAAATATAATTACAAAACAAACAAAGAGAAATACAAATAAAATAATACAAGCAATATAAAAAGAAGATACAGTAGTATTAACAAAATTTGAGACCGAATGAGCAGCGCTCGTGCTCGGTCGCAGTTCAGAAGAAGAAGAAGAAAAAGAAAGTTAGCTTCCCTCATGAAAAGGTTGCCAGATTTGACAAAGCGTATTACATACAATTTGGAAACACACCTAAAAGGTAAAATAATATACATTTGAAACGATGAGGGAATCGAATATACAAAATGTCAGAAAAATTTACACCTAAGTAGAATTTGTGCTCATTTATAGTTAAGAAAGGCGGGGGAAATATCATCAGATAGGTTAGAATGATATGAATGCCATATATCGCGAGAAAATAATAGTACAGATTTGTTGGCATTGATATCTAAACCAATCAACAGCCATCGGTTAAGATAACTTGAAATTTCCATTATCACTCCCATACAAATGATTTCTCAATATCTGAACCGATCCTTTGAGGGCACTAATGGCTATTTCCTTCACAATGCTGTGTGTTAGCCCCAGGTTTTTACATTTGTTGGCAAAGAAGGAGGGTATGGTACCTCGTGCTCCCACCATCAGACCTATTAGATCAATGTGGGAAAGGCTATATTTATCCTTATAGAACGGGATTGTTGGTTAATAGATCCGTTTCTTTTCACTGTCCACCTCATGCGGTTGATCTGCATGTGTCTCAAATCTGATGGTGGGACCGAGAATGTATGCCGAGTTGTTCTTAATGACAATGATATCAATTCGCCGAACACTTCCTTGCGTGGCTAGTCCCTGCACCTCTTGATGGGCTGTAAACCCTACTTCCTTCAGTGCCTCGGCCAGCATAGAACGGACAGCATGGTGACGGATGTTGCGAAGGGCCTCACTATAGGGGCAGAAGCCAAGGGTATGGGGAAGAGTTTCAATCTCGCTGAGACAGCGCCTACAGCGGGTACCATCCCGACTTATACCCGGTACAGCTCGGACCGGAGCGACATAGCCTACCATTTTAAGGGCGTCTATCCATCCCGAGAGGGTTAGACCTTTGTGATTTCTTATCCAGCTGTTTGCTGGGGGGAACTCTTTGTTAAGAATCACTCCTTTCCCCTTTTGTTGCAATGTACACCAATTTTCTAATTCTTTTTCTCTTAAAGCGTCTCTAACTTTTCGACAGTCCACAAAATTTTCACGATTATTTAAAAAAGAATTAGCAAGAGTTAATTTAAGGCTATTTAAACATGTTTTACTCTCCTCAATAAGGTCCCTAGTGGAAGTAATGTAAGGATCATTAGTTTTGTGTAATACCCGTAAGCCGTTAATACATAGTATGTTGTAGACCTTTATATTTACGATGTGTATATACCATAGAATCGGATGTGTCAGCTGATAGGTGCAAAATTTCTTTAAGAGTGCTTTTAATAATTTTATCGGCGTTATCTAAAAAAGTAGTAGTATAGATAGATTTTTAATCCTCATTTCTCATATATTAAACTATTTCAATATCCATATTTTATATGTCGTACAATATAATTTGAACTGGTAATGTAAATTACGGGAAAACGGCTGAATGGATTTTAATGAGTGACCCCTCATTTTCATGCGTGGCATCCAAAGTTTTTCGGAAAAGTAGTAGTTTTCAGTGAAATGTCAATTTTCCTACATAATTTTCCTATTTTCCAAAATCCATCTGTTGTCAGTTTCGAGAACTACTTTATTGAATCACGGCCGACTTGATTGAATTTCAAAACAAAACACACACTACAATAAACAATAGGCTATTACAAGAAGGCCATGGCCTGCAGGATTGCCGAAATATTTAGAGCTCAATTCAATTTGTTATTAAAAACTGATTCTGCAGTGTATAATTTTCTGAGTACAGCTGTGTATTGGATATTCAAATCTACGAAACGTGAGATGGTTTGATGACATTATTACCATTAGAAATTAAATATTATTATAGTTAATATCATGATGCGTCTATTGTTCATTAATTGTACATAATATTGATGCTATATTGATGACATGAAAGTGAAACGTTTTGAGGTTATGTCAGTAAATGTAGAGAATATCTTAATTTAGATCTTAATTTCTATAATTTACTGAGTGGCTGCTATATATAACTACAAAACTTAAGTAAGATAATAATATTGTTATTAAAAATCAAATATTTTTATACTTATTAACCCAGTGGGGTTGGGTCTTTTTCATATACTTAATGGCGGTGTAGTGTAGATATTGATATGTGTCATTGTCTTCAGTACTGGCTCGAGAGACCGCAAAAATTACAGTTCCTAAGGAAAGATAAAAAGGTATTACTTACTGATAAAATAAGAGGCCTAGAAAATTTTGTAGTCTCCAGATCATTTCAGCAAGATCTCTTAGTAGGATAAAATGATTTTACGCTCTACATTTCAAGTTCTACATGCAGCAGCTATTCGAAAATGCTGTTGTTCGAAAGCTTAGCAAACCTGACACTTTTTTAACTTTTGCCTACAATCCACAATGACCTGAAATAGCTACTGCTATCGTCCTGACATTGATACTTGCGTTTTCGAGTTGAAACTCAAAAACTGAAGTTGGATAGGTTCAAGAAAAAGTATTTGGCCTAAAAAATCCATTCAGAGGGAGTATGTTTCATTATTATGGAAGCAAATAACTATCAAAAAGACAACTATTCTTCATTGAAAATAAATCTGAAAAATTTTTATTTTAACGTCTAACGAACTTAGTTTGCAGCAGCATTTGCTGCACAAGCCACTAGTATTATAGTATTGTGAAATTTTAATTTTCCTATCAATTTCTTTCTATTGTTCTATTAAAATTATAGCATATTACCTATAAACCTGTTATATCCTATAGGATACTTTGCGAATTTAAGGGTTAATAGTTACAGCAGGGATGGGTTTCGGTGGGAACAGGAAATGCGAATGTTCAGTCGGTTTCGGTTAGATTGGGAAAAGATTAAATGATTTCCCGGTATTACAATGAGAAAGATAGGACATGAGTTTGGGTAGTGAGTTGACATCATAGCGTAACTTACCTCTGATGTTAGTGTAACTTTATAGCAGAAAAAAAATTCACGGGTTAGTCCTGAAACCGTTAGGCTATATTTTAGTGAACTGGTAATATTTTTATTGGAATGATGGAAAGCGAGATTTTATAAATGCCAGTATTCTAGCATGAGTTATATTACGTAAGGAGAAATACTTTATTTTCTTTGACTACGCTTAAGGTAGATATTAAGCTTACCTTCCCTTTTTTTTTACTCGTTTATCTAACGACGCTGTATAAACCACGAGATTATTTAGCGTCGATGAAATTGTCGATATCCAGATGAGGCCCAGGATTCACCATAGATTACCTAACATTTTCCTTACGGTTGGGTAAAACCTCGGAAAAATCCAACCAAGTAATCAGCCCAAGCGGGAATCGAACCCGCGTCCGAACGCAATTTCGAATCTGCACGCAAGCGCCTTTTAAATAACAATGAAACATCGCAAAGGAATACACTCGATCATTCACTATTTCGTAGTGTCGCCTAAAAGAAATTTTATGTGGTATTGAGATCATTAAAATAATAATAATAATGATAATATTTATTTATTCTGGCCAAGTTAAGACCATCAGGCCTTCTCTTCCACTTAGCTAGAAACAAAAGAAGCTGATACAATTTTACGGACTAAAATTATTTAATATATATATTTTTTTTTTTCAAATTTCATTGCAATGAATTCATAATTTTCTATAAGAAAGAAGCAAAATGCTTCTACTGCAGTCAAACGAATCCCAGTTAACTTTCTTACGAACCGTACACCGATTATTTTACATGGACTATCATGTTTCAATTCACTGCAGTAGCTGGGATTTGAACATATGATCTTTGACTAGTTATGTTGGCCATACTAATTTCTTTGAAATATTCCCAAATTCATTATATTTTTCTTAATTCCATATTATATGAAACAGACGTTCATTACGGTTTATGAAACGGATGGAAAAGAAACACATACAACTCGGAAAATATTCATCCAGTTTTTTTATGAAGCAAATATGTTTATCCTAAATTATTGCAAAATGTATTTTTATAATGATTTGTATATATCCATAGAGAATAGAGATTCTAAAATAACACTTTCTTCCTTGAAAGCTTTAGTAGAATGCTAATGAAGAAACAAGTTGGATTCACTTTTGTTATAGGCTCCAGTTCGACAAGAATACTAGCGACCATTGGACCGTGTCATTGCTTATAAACTACGGGAATCTCTTACAGCAAAAATGGTGCAAGTGAATTCTCGATGCCCATCCCTAAATTACAGCATTATTGTGTATAAACAAGTACTTACTGTAGTCTAGAAGATCCAGGCTCTGCATTTTATGGATCACTGGAATCTGTACTAATAGCGATGTATTCTTTTCGTTTCATGGCTGTTTCATTAATCTGTGGTGTCACCATAATGTTGTATTCAATAACCAGAAATACACTAAAGTTACATTTTGTCTAATATTTAATTTAATAAGATTCTGAAACCACGTATTATTTGTAATGAAACTATCAGATCTTCAATTATCACAACGTAAACAGCGTTGGAAATTCATATTTCTGTTTTTAGTTAGATCACTTCACTGGTTTCCACACTACTACACTCCACAAAAGTTTTTTTCTGTCTTCAAGGAAATGGAAGTAGCTACAGCTGCGCCAATCACGCTCGCCAGCAATCACCGGGCCGTGCCGAACCATGTGAAACAAAAGAGAACAGAAATGTTGCGGCCGACTATAATGGCGGTCTGATTCAAATGCTTATTTCGTCTAGACTAGATAAAGTGACTGTTATTTCTGAATAAGATAAAGTGATTGTTTGTTCTGTGTTCTAAAGTGAAGCATATTCTTTCCTGTGAATTAGTGTTTATAGTTTCTTAGTTTTTACACAAGTATTTTTCCTTCTTTCTTAATTCTTTTCTCTTATAGAACTTGTGTTTTTGCGATAGCTATTCAAGATCCTAGATCTACTAGCTTGGACACTTGTGAAATAAGTGATAATCTCAACACATTATGTGACATAGCATTAATAAATTGCGATTCAGAAAATATGGAGATTAGTAATCAGCCTAATACTAATAATGATAATTTTGTTTTGAACCCATCTATTCTTTCCAATGACTCAACAATCAAACAAATGATCTTTGTAAATTGTAAACTTTGCTTGTAAATTGTAAATTTCTGTTTCACAATTTTTGTTTGTAATGCTGAACTTTACAAAGGAAATCAAATCTTTAAAAATTAAATTTTTCTCACTTTACAAGTATTCTGTTTCACAATGAAGAGTAATTTTACAAACGTGTAAATTTTACTTGTAAAATTAGCACATTTTCTACAATGCTTCTGAGATGTGTAAAGTTTGATATTGCAACAAATTATGAATAAATACAATAAAGAAATATTTATTAAATTAATTTTTGAGTAACTGGATAATATTAAGAATTAAACTAAAGCAGTTTTGATGTTATTAAGGAGTTATAATGACTCAGACGAAGATAGTGAATTTAGGCCTAATCAAAGGAAGACGTATACGTAAAATTCTCCGGGCAAGGATTAATAACACGTTCGTATCATTGTATAAATTTAATGAAAGGTTTCGAATGAGTCCCGCGCTATACTTCAGAATACCGCGTAAGTATTTATATACGAAGACTGTATCTAATATATACTCGCACTTAATAAAGAAGTTCCCTGCACCAAAAATAAATAATTCAATAATGCAATAGCGACACTACTTACGCGGTATTCTGAAGTCGTTTCGAGTCCCGTTTCGCTGGAATCTCTCCTACAAGATATGGGACATCATATATCCAACATCCAAAAGAGAAAAGTGATGCCCTAACCTCAAAGCGATAACTGTATTGTTTTGCATTGGATGCATATTAGCTGTCAGTTCCGTGGGTTAGCAGATAAGCACGGAATTTCTAAGATATCAGTGTGCAAAAGTGCCCACAGGGTAGTTGATGTTGTTAAAAGAGTTAAATTCGGGGCAGGTTTTTGATCACCAAAATGTTATCTACTACAGCACAGAATTTTTAAGTTGCTGATGGGATCACTAATGTTTGTGAGGTTATGGATGCAACATTAATAAAAAATACTAATAGATGAACACAAAAAATTAACCTGATTTTGTGGTTAGACATTGTAATTATTTTATCAATTCCATATTTGTACGCGGACCAAATCTGTTATTTACTTATTTGACTGAATTTTGTGCTAACTTTGGTCATTTAAGTAATAGACTTATTGGTATACTCGACCAATCACATCACATGAAACTCCATTGTCGCCAATATATAAAAATCTAAATACTTTTAATTTTTTTAACAATACTTTATATTTTCTGTTGGTGAAATATGAATCAGCAAGCTTAGAATAATCTATTTTAGTACAAAATATAAAAATATGTATCGATAGTAGTAAAAATGCAGCGATTTTAGCTCTGCTCCTTAGCGATTTTAGTAAACTGTCGTTGGCGATAGTGTGTAACCAATAATGCGTATTTGTAAATTTCTTTAGCTGATTTTGTAAAGTTCGTCAGACTTTACAAACTAATAAAATAGCATTGTGAAACACAATTTACAAGCATTTGTAATATTTTACTTGTGATTTGTAAATTGTTAATTTGTAATTTGCAAAAGCTAAAACAAAGGCTGCTAAACAAATAGCAACATCATTGAAGAATCCTAAACCTATCCAAACACATAACAAATTTCAAATACTGACTATGTCACGCCCACAGACTGTTGTAATACCATCAGCAACACTACACCTTGCGTCAACATATCTACAACTCCATCAAATATTAATCCCACAACATGTGCAGTTTCAAAAAACACAATTTCTCAACCCAAACCTAAGAAACCACCACCAATCATTTTATTGACCAAAGTGAATTATATTGATATTGCAAAACAACTAAAACAATTTCTACGAGAAGAAATCAATGCACAATACTGCCCAACATACAGTTAATTTCAAGAACTGTCCAAAATTCCTAAAATATACTCAGGAAATACAAAACGAAAGGAAACAGGGCATTAATAATTTTACTCTTAGAAACCAAGATTTCCCGCGTCTTCCAAATATGAATCCAACCCCCTACAGTAATCACAATCAGGTTACGCTTAACAAACAAAGGGCCAATTCATCAATAATAGAAGACTTACAAGACATCTGGAACTTTACAAAAAATATTAGGAATTATATCCGGAAGTGTAAAAGTATAATGTCAAAAATCAAATCAAACGGATTACAAAGGCGCTTTTTTAATGCACGTTTTCGAAGATATAACACGTTACGAAAGCAAATTAAAGATGAATATGATGTGATCCAGGGAATAACGTTCAAATCGACAGTGCGTCTAATTGACAATAATAAATCCCCCAACAAACACTACCCAGTGGTGTATTTGTAATCGAAAAAGTGGCTCTGGGATTTCGATAGTACCGATAGTCGTCGTCGTCATCATCGTCATCATCTCCGCAAGAATACTTATGAAATGTTAGACGAAAATACATGGGTTCGAATGTAGATAAAGAGGTTGGACACCACACTATGAAATTAAGTATGAATAAAATATGACTTTTTATAAATGAAAAAAAAATGACAGTAATGTGAAATTCATGAAAATGCTCTTGTGTCGCCCGGTCTCGAAAAATAGTAGAGGAGAAGGTGATAATATGGAACAGTCTTTTTTCACAGTCTCTAATTTGAAAACAACGAAGTTAAAAATGGGATTTGTGGTGATCCCTTTTATAAATATTTCTCCTTGTGTGTGCAAATTCATAACATGTTTATATCTAGGAATCAGGTGTTATGTTTTAGAAAGTTCTTACGCTGCATAATTGGACTTCCAGAAAATAAGGTTGCAATATGGAACAGACAGACTGCCTGCGTAAATTAAAAAAATTAAGCCTGGAATCACATACAATGCTTAACACATGAACACTGGTAACACATTAGACAAAGAATTCATATTATGAAAGTCAATGTCTTGATAGTTATGTCAAAAATATGAAGTTTTCCATTTTCCATAGGCGAAGGTCCTAGTTTTGTCCTCAGAATCTTTCATGCATATTTCTGCAGTGCTTGAGAAAAGTGACATAAGTCAGTTTCCACATACCTTTTTTGATAATTTATTGACAACTTACACTGGTTTATGTCGATTTTATTTTTTTCTGTATGAATTATTCTAATGGGAGAAATACTTATGTCTCTTTTTCCAAGCGAGCAGATGCCCCGTAAGTTGTCAATAAATTATCAAAAAAGGTTTGTGGAAACTGACTTGTGTCACTTTTCCCGAGCACTGCAGATTTATCAGTACTTTACACACAAACTAGAAGGTTCTAAGACCCTAGTTTTGTCCTAAACATCTATTTTCCTTACACAAATAGTAAAGTTGTAATATGGGACTAGTAATGTTGTAATATGGGACAACCCTGTCCCATAATACCACCACTCATACCATAGCACAAAACCTTGAATTCACAATAGCATTTGATTTCCATGATGCTGGAAAATATATACCTCCTTTTTTAAGCATGAATAGAATGCCTCTACCTCTATGTGTTACTGCTAACAGCCGAGAAAAACATCCTCTCCAAAAACTTTTAACACTAGCGTAATGAACATGACTCCCTCTTATACGCAACTCTCACCCGATGGACTGGACTTACTCCACCCCAATGCAGACAAAGACTAACAGAGGAGAAAAATATTCCACTGTACGTAACAGATACATACATACTTACTTACTTACTGGCTTTTAAGGAACCCGGAGGTTGATTGCCGTCCACACATAAGCCCGCAATAGGTCCCTATCCTGAGCAAGATTAATCCAGTCTCTACCTCCCTCAAATCCATTTTAATATTAACTTCCCATCTACGTCTCGGCCTCCCCAAAGGTCTTTTTCCCTTCTGGCCTCCCAACTAACACTCTATATGCATTTCTGGATTCGCCCATACGTGCTACATGCCCTGCCCATTTCAGAAAAACAGCCATGTCCCATTTTACAACCCCGTCCCGTATTACCGCCTTCTCCTCTACCTTGGCGCCGCCAGGGTCCGTCAGTAAACCACTATGGAGGAACATTAGTAATTGATGTTGAATCTTTCGTTCACTACTTTTAACACTTGGATATAAATAATTGAATCGTGAAAGTCAAAAACCACCTAACTCCATTTTTTATAATTTTCGCGTTTATGATGGAAAAATATTTAAAACCTAGTACACTATCCATGTACAACATAAAACATCTAAATCCGAAGCTAACTAGTGAACTACAAGCTATTAAATATTTCATGGAGATCAAAAAGCAACTTACTCCATGGAGTTAGTCTGTTTTTGATTTCCATAAATATTTCGTCACTAGTTGGCAGCACCATCGCTTGAATGAACTGATACAGGGGAAATGGCCACAAAAGGGAAATGTTTAGTGAAAGCAATCATTCTGACGGTGAAGCAAAAGGAAAAAGAAAGCGAAATGAGAAAAAATGGAAAAGGAATAAGATCAAGAGTCTTAAATATGAAAAAAAATGAAACAAAAACTGGTCAGGGAAGGGAAGCATTACATGTTGAAAGTATTTAACACCTTAGGAACAGGAGGCAACACGTTGGCATAGGATGCATAACTACAGGCATTGGTGCAATCTCGTCCATGAATTAAATATTCAGTTTCTTATGTCTATAAAATAAAGTTAAGATCTGAGAAGCATATGCTTTGCCTCACAGAATTTTGTAGCCTTTATGGTGTGACAGAGGCGCGTGTTAAAAATCATTCAAGATGTTAACTTCAGGCTTATCACCGCAAGATATTCTTGGGAATCACCGCAGTAGATCAAATACTTTAGAACCCTGTGGATGGATTGTCATATGGTATTCGTAAATTTCCATATGAGTAGCTCATTAGATATCTGTTACGTACTTTACTAGTTAGATAAATGTATGGATTATTTCTTAAAGGTTCAGTTAGGGGGAAACTGTACGAGATAAAATCAAAAGTCTTTTACACAAAATTGCAGCAGCATAAGAAACTTCCAGAAGAGAAGAATGCCACAGAAGCAATGACTTTCGACTTTCAGCAAACTCTTTCTGTTCTCATCACAAATGTTTCTGATGAATTCTGCTTCTGGCAGGTATGGATATATAACTTTGGTGCAACAGCGGAATTCTAGTATATTGAGCAACGATTTCCCATTAGAATGCACAGTTACTTTCCCAATGTAGAGACTTTGGTGTAACTGAAAAAAGAATAGAAACAGGACAAAGCAGATACACCCAGTGACTGGTACAACATAGTACGTGATGACGTCAAGTTCATTGTAGTTGAGGTGAAACATTCCACGTTCCAAAAGGGCGCGTCAGCATCTATGGCTATTTGCGCCCTTGTCTAAAATTCTTTAAACAGAAACTATACAATAATCAGAATGCTTAAAGAACTAAAAAACGTTGTCACGATTAAACGAGGTACACAAATGCAGTTTCAACAGGGTGATGCATAAAACATTATAAAAATCTGACCTTAACTAATATTTAAAAAGAGATAAAATAACAATACAAATGCTACCATAAATAAATTATCTGGCGTATTTCTAAAATACTCGGATGTAAAAGGTCCGAATGTCAAGTTTGTTAAAAAACTTATATACTAAATAACAAGTGTAACCTCCGGATGTAAAGGGTCCGGAGGATAATTAAAACGGGTCAAAAACTAAATCACCCTGTCAAGTCCAGTACTCGATAAAAATCTCAGGACTGCATTTGTACAATTAAAATCATTTCCAAGAGCGTCACGAAGAGTCGGCCGAATTCCATATTGCCGACGGACACGGTCATATTTTCTACAATGTAATAAAAAATGTTCCACTGTAAGTGGAACATGGCATAGATCACACTCCGGCTGAAGCTCGCCACGTAGCAGATGGCCATGTGTCAGATAACAGTGGCCAATCCTCAACCGGGTGAGTAAAACTTCTTCGTGTCGTGACGCTCTTGTGGACGAATCCCAAACTCGAACAGTATTCTTTATTCTTCGTAATTTGTTTTCCTCTTGTGCAGACCATTCTCCTTCCCATTGCCACCATATTCTACATTTCAAATAATTTTGTAAGTCTTGCCACCTCTCGCGCCAATATACCAGAGTGCCATTCGTGGCACCATCTTTGGCTGCAGCATCTGCGGCCTCATTCCCACGAATTCCGACATGGCCAGGAATCCACACTACTCCAATCTCGCAATCAGAGCTTAAGAGTGTGTGGAACAGCTGCTGAGTTCTTAACACAAGGGGATCCTCTGAATAGAGACACTGCAAAGACTGAATGGCACTTAAAGAGTCGGAGCAGATTAGGTATCTGCCCCGAGGTTCTCGAATTAAAAACAATAAAACTCTGTAAAAAGCATATAATTCTGCAGTAAAAACACTGGTATATTCGCTCAGTTTATATTTAAATATCTGTCCATTTGCAACGAAGGAGCAACCAACACAATCATTTACTCGGGATCCGTCAGTATAAACTAAAGAATAATTTGGATATCGCGATAAAAGTTCACTAAAACGAAGTCTATAAACAAAAGCTGGTGTAAAATTCTTAAAACTTTGGCTCAGGCTTACATCAAACATGGGGCGTCGCATAATCCACGGTGGAGTGGTGGTGTATTCTAGTGTGCGAACGGATGGTAGATCGACGTCGAGCTCAGAGAGCAGTTCACGGAATCGCACACCTGCTGGACGAGGTCTCCGTGGATTTTCACTGTATCGGCCGTAAAGAGACGAATGATGGAAAGAGTCGAAAGAATTGTGCTCAGGCTGCGAGCGGAGTTTAACCGCATATGAGCACAACAGGACATTACGTCGCCGATACAGTGATGGTTCCCCCGCTTCACAATACAGGCTCGCTATCCGACTCGTTCGGAAGGCACCTGTAGCGAGTCGTATCCCATGATGATGGATAGTGTCTAAGAAACGTAGCTTAGATTTATTTGCTGAGCCATAGATAAAACAGCCATAATCTAGCTTTGAACGGATAAGAGAACGATATAGACGTAAAAGCACTATGCGGTCTGCACCCCAGCGAACCCCTGACAAAAGGCGTAAAATGTTTAAAGATTTTTCACAACGCCTTCTCAAATCACGGATATGCGCCTCCCACGTTAATTTATAATCAAAGATAAGGCCCAAAAACCTCGCAGTGTCTGTATATTGCAATTCCACTCCATTAAGACGCAGGTCAGGATGTGGATGGAGTCCACGTTGGTTGTAGAAGTGGACACACTGCGTCTTTTGAGTGGAGAATTTAAAGCCATTGCGAAGAGACCACTCCGATAGCACATTGATGACCAGTTGCAACTGTCGACCGATAGATGGGAGGTATCGGGAACTGTAATATAGACTGAAGTCATCAACGTACAAGAGAGAAGATACTCGGTTACCTACACAGTGGGCAATGCCATTGATCGCAATGCAGAAAAGAAGAACACTTAATACAGACCCCTGCGGAACGCCATTTTCTTGGAGATGTTCGTTAGAAAGTGTGGTGCCTACTCGAACTCGGAAATACCGCTCTGCCATGAACTTCTCAATAAACGTTGGCAGACTGCCACGAAGTCCCCAGTCATACAGGGTTTGCAGAATTCCAAAACGCCACGTGGTATCGTAAGCCTTTTCTAGATCAAAAAGACCGCCACAAGATGTTCCTTCTTGAGGAAAGCATCTCTAATGGCGGTCTCCAGCCGAACAAGATGGTCTGCGGCGGATCTGCGCTTGCGAAAACCACATTGGATGTTAGATAATCGGTTTCCCGATTCGAGTACCCACATCAGGCGTTTGCTTATCATCTTTTCCATAACCTTGCACACACAGCTGGTGAGACAGATTGGCCTGTAATTGCCAGGTAAAGAAGGGTCCTTTCCCGGTTTCTGGACTGGAATTACAATGGCAGAACGCCAAGCAGATGGAAATACACCCTCAGTCCAGATTCTATTGTACATAGACAGAAGAAAGGATTTTCCAGCTGGTGGAAGATGACGAAGCATGCGGTTATGGATGTTATCAGGGCCAGGGGAGGTGTCAGGGGATGTGTCTAGTGCCGCCTCCAGCTCCTCGGATGTGAACGGTGCATTGTAGTCTTCAGTGTTGTCAGATTGAAAATTTAGGTTTCGTTTTTCTGCAGTATCTTTGATTTTCAGAAATTCCGGGTCGTAATTATTTGAGCTGCTTATTTGTGAAAATGTGGTAGCAAATATTTCAGCAATGTCTATTGGACTGGTGGTCGTTACTCCATTGTTTAGAAGGCCCGGAATTACAGAACTACGTTTCCCCATTATTCGACGGACTTTGTCCCATATGGTGTTAGCTGGGACGTTGTGTTTCAATGAACTGACGTAATTTGTCCAGGACGTCTTCTTAGCATCGCACACAATGCGACGAGCTTTGGCTCGAAGACGTTTAAACTGGACAAAATATTCTTGGGTCGGATGGCGCTCAAATTGGCGTAAAGCACGTTTGCGGTCACGTATTGCATCTCTGCAGGCATCCGTCCACCAGGGGACAGAGAAGCGTTTTGGCCTGCAGGACGACCGGGGGATAGATAGTTCCGCTGACTTTATAACCACATTTGAGAAATGGTCTACTACGGAGTCCACATTTTCATGTCCGTTATCATCGAATGATATGGACTCCGAAAATCCGACCCAGTCCGCCTTTTTAAGAACCCAGTTTGGAGATCGAGATTCCGCCGGACGTAAAGCGGACATACGCATTCGAATGGGATAGTGGTCACTACCATGTAGGTCGTGAATCACAGACCACTCGAAATGCGTGGACAAAACTGGGCTACAAATGGAGATATCTATCATGGAGTATGTACCATAAGCTAAGGAGAGATGTGTTGCTTCCCTGAATTCAGGGTAACAAGATTTAGACGGGTACATACCTCTGCTATTTTATTTCCTCTGTCATCATCGGAATTTGAGCCCCATGAGTGGTGGGATGCATTAAAATCCCCCACTACCAGATATGGAGCAGGTACCTGCGAGAAAATGTCTTCAATGTCATGCACTGTGAAAGGTGTGTCTGGGGGTATATATACAGAGACTATTGAGAACTGGATGGAAGGTAGAGTGACTCGAGCGGCTATGCATTGATGTGGGCTGTTGATGTTGATAACAGAGGAAAAGATACTTTGGCGGAATAGGAGAGCACAACCTCCGTTGGCACGAATACCGGCAAGGTGATCGTACCGGTGAACGTAGTATCCCGAGATACTTAGGGAGTTTTCGGGCCGAAGGTGTGTCTCCTGGAGACATAAAATAGCAGGGTTTTCATGATAGATCAATTGCTGTAGTTCTGTATATCTGCTGCGTACACCGTTCACATTCCACTGTACAATATCAGTCATCAAGAGGAGCTATATCATGTTGGTGGCTTAACAGGGGATCTTCTTCTTTTCCTTTCTATGGGAAGATGCTTTTGCCTGCGACTGCTTTGTCTTCGACTCCGGCGACTCACTTGCAGTTCGTCGCACTCCTGATCGCGATCTTGATCGAGGACGTGATCGAGAACGTGATCTCGACCTGCCACCCGAACTAGGAGTGCGACGTTCTGGTGTTCTACTAGGCCTACAATCCTTCTCTGCTGTCATAGCAATAATTTTCTTAGGGACGTAAGGCCTGATGTCAAGTCCACAAGTGTCGTCTGACTCAGCAGTCTGAGTAGCGGCGTCTACATATGTCTGGGTTGCGATCTCAATTCGCTTCCCAGGTATGTTCGTAAGAGGTGGCGTTTGTGTGGTGGCATCGATTCCCTCTGTTGCTCTCTGCAGTACAGACGCATAGGACTTTTCAGTTGCCTTCTTTTCTTTATCTAAAATACGCTTACGTGCCTCAAAGAAGCTAATATTTTCCCGGACTCGAAGCTCTTGAATCGTCTTTTCCAGCATATACTTTGGGCAGTTTTTAGAATTTGAAGCATGGTCCCCAGAACAATTCACACAGTGCTCGGCGCCAGTACATGGGGAATCCCCATGGTCTGCACCGCCGCACTTTGCACAGATGATATTGTTTGTGCAACGTTTTTGCGTATGTCCGAACCGTTGGCACCTAAAGCACCGCATTGGGTTCGGCACATACGCACGCACAGGGACACGCTCATACCCAACAAAGATATATTCTGGCAAGAGAGACGTTTCAAAGGTCAGAAAGACTGTGCTCAGGGGTTCAGTCCGTCCGTCCCGCTTCCGTATTAAACGGTAAGCCTTGGACACGGACTGTTCCGCCAGCTCTAATTGGATCTCTTCATCTGATAGACCATCTAGAGAATCTGTATGCACAACTCCTCGCGTGGTGTTAAGCGAGGAGTGTCGTTCAACTCTGATGGGGTATGACCCCAGCAACTTTGCTTTCAACAGCGTCTCACTCTGTTTTGCAGATGCAGTCTCAACGAGGAGACTACCGTTGCGGAGTCGAGTTGCATTTCTGACCTTTCCAACGAGTCCATCGAGCGCACGTCTCACGTAGAATGGACTAATGTCTTTCATAGTTTTTCCGTTCCGTCCAATGTGATACTGATAAACTTTGGAGGCGGCACTTTTACAGTAACTTTCTCAGGGTCCAATTCCATAGCAATTTTCGTCATATGACCACCAGTCGTACTTTCTCCTGTCTTATGTTTCTTATTACTTTTTCTGAAGAAGGAGAAGAAGAGCGCGTAGAAGCCATTTTGAAACTGGCCCCCTACGGAACCGTCGGCGTCAGCCTGCCACCGGGGGCGGAAGAAAAAGACACCAAAAAGTCTTCTCGGTCTGTGCCGGCCGTGGGGACCCCCACAGCCCGATCCCAAGCAACCCACTTCACGCAAGTTACCCTTCAAACTGGTCATTACACACCTAATGGCAAGTCTTACACCAGAGGCGTGTCGCAGTTTTATGCCCCTACCACGGGAATAACCGCCCGTGGCTCCCCACTCTACACTGAATACAAGTGCCAGACTACTGCGGCTAACTCCGACCGACCCTCCCAAAGCCGGAGCAATCCGAGACCGCACGCAGCTTCAGGGGACTTGTGGTTGATTACACTGCGACACCCATACGTCAGCGGTAACACGTCGGAGCGACATATCCGCCCCGGCGAGCAGAATCGGTCACCGGGACGTTTAAGTCGCTCCGGGCCCCCATTGGGGCTCCACGTGAGTGTACATGACTACTGGTCGGGCTCCGCACCTAGACTTGCATATAGGGGCAGTATGAAGGGTCCACTATTGCTTCGTTGCTGGGCGCCCTGTCGGGCCACACAAGTTGGAAGTCGCGCTCGAAACCGTGGGACAGGACCACGGAGATAGGAAAGATCCCCGCTGGTGAGACGGGAGTTATAAACCTAAGAAACTTAACCTAATAATAGATATAAGAATTAGAAGGGGAAGAAGAATAAAGCCTCATCAGGCATTGTTAACAAATCCCGTCATGGTGGCGGACGTGGCAAGAACAAAAACAGCGGGGATGGAGAGGTGAAAATGGCTGTGATGATGTGGTGGGCGTTCCGCATGCAATGGCGGCCGGCGGAGAGAAATAGTGATGAAAAAGAAGAGAGAACGAAGAGGAGTGGTTGGTGATGGGACGAAAAATGGCCGAAAAGAAGAGCACGAGAGCCACCATTGCACCCCCGGTCACCACTTGGAGGAACCCCCACCTAACTTTAGGCACATATAATATTTTTATATGAGAACTTATTATAATTATAGCTATTGTTATATTCACAGCTAGTTTCAATTAAGGAAATGCAACTATTAAAAAAGCAGCAGAATGATTGGACGTAAAACATGGCCATAAAACAGTTTATTCTCTCTCCTGAAAAATTTGGTTACTGGGAGTTAGGTTCTTTTTGATTTCCATGATTCAATTGATTAAATAGCGATCTTACTCGTGTTAATTGTGTAAGCATGTGCGGCTTACAGCTGTTTCGGTGCTTCTTCACACCATCCTCAGAGCCTACTAGATCTTGGCGTCATCTCGAACTTCAGAGCCTACTAGAGCTCGGCGTCATCTCGAACTTCAGAGCCTACTAGATCTTGGCGTCATCTTGAACTTCAGAGCCTACTAGATCTTGGCATCATCTCGAACTTCAGAGCCTACTAGATCTTGGCGTCATCTCGAACTTCAGAGCCTACTAGATCTTGGCGTCATCTCGAACTTCAGAGCCTACTAGAGCTCGGCGTCATCTCGAACTTCAGAGCCTACTAGAGCTCGGCGTCATCTCGAACTTCAGAGCCTACTAGAGCTCGGCGTCATCTCGAACTACAGAGCTCGGCGTCATCTCGAACTAGAGCTCGGCGTCATCTCGAACTTCAGAGAGCTTGGCGTCATCTCGAACTTCAGAGCCTACTAGAGCTTGGCGTCATCTCGAACTTCCTACTTGGCGTCAGAGCTCAGAGCCTACTAGAGCTTGGCGTCATCTCGAACTTCAGAGCCTACTAGAGCTTGGCGTCATCTCGAACTTCAGAGCCTACTAGAGCTTGGCGTCATCTCGAACTTCAGAGCCTACTAGAGCTTGGCGTCATCTCGAACTTCAGAGCCTACTAGAGCTTGGCGTCATCTCGAACTTCAGAGCCTACTAGAGCTCGGCGTCATCTCGAACTTCAGAGCCTACTAGAGCTTGGCGTCATCTCGAACTTCAGAGCCTACTAGAGCTCGGCGTCATCTCGAACTTCAGAGCCTACTAGAGCTCGGCGTCATCTCGAACTTCAGAGCCTACTAGAGCTGCGCGAACTTCGCTGCGAAGTTCGAGATGAAGCCGAGATCTATTAGGTCATCTCGAACTTCAGAGCCTAATCTAGATGCTCGGCGTCATCTCGAACTTCAGAGCCTACTGAGAGTTAGTAGGCGTTCATTTCGAAGCAATGGATGACACAGAAGCAGTTAATGATTTATGATGAACAATTTTATTTACTAGAGCTCGGCGTCATCTCGAACGTTAAAAATACAGGGATAATACACTCCAAACATTGTCCTGCCAACATGATAATTAATTATATTAAACTTTATGATAGGGGACTTTTTATAATTTTCAGCACTGCTTAAAAGTCATCTCGAACTTCTGTGCTTTAGGCTATATAGTAGTATTATCAGAACAATCCACTACGCAATATTAATATTACTTTTTCCCCTTCTTTTACTCTCCAGAGCAAAAGAGTGGAGTGTTAGATCACAACACGTCGATGTCTCTCCTATGTTTAGTTCAAGGTGCCTGTTCATTGACTAGAGATCACTGTAGTAAGTGGCGTCATTCAGCCGCCTACTACAATTGCGATAATTTGGTCTCAGCGATCGTACGATTCAGCCTGTGAATAGTATCAAAATGAACGTCCTGTCGACAAAGAGGGTAAAACATGTCAAATAAAGATGATTTTAAGCATTTATTATACAATTAATTAAGCAGGATTGGCGTATTCCCCATATCAAAAAGTTCATTCATATGTCCTAAAATGGTTTCGAGTTATGGCCTTCAAAACAGTGATATTCAGAAAGCCAGTTACTGCCTTTACAGCAGATGTTCAAAATGTCCACCTCCTGCTTGAATACAGGCCTCATATCGATGTCCTGGCCCTGCGAACACGATCCCAAATTCCAGGGTAAGTTACTATTGCGTATTTCCTCACAACCTGCCACAATTCGATTCCGAAGGGATTCCATGTCAGGCACCGGAGACGAATACACCAGTGATTTTAAATAGCCCCAAATAGAAATCGATAGGGTTCAAATCAGGTGAGCGTGGAGGCCAAGCAATTGGGCCACCTCTACCTATCCGTCGATCAGGGTACTTCTCCTGGTACGAACGATGAGCCAGCGCAGCATTGCCGTCCGCCTTACCGTACATGAAATGCACTTCTGCCACCTGATTTGAGTACATATCGCACAGAACGACGCCAAACACAACACTCAATCTATCCTTCGTCTCGGAATTAACTGTCAGAGTGTCCTCTGTTTATATTTCTGTCACGACACCTACCTGCGGGAAGAAAAACGTTCCGGTGAATATCACTGTTTTGAAGGCCATAACTCGGAAACCAAGCATTTCCGGACACATGTTGTAATGAACTTTTTGTATTGTCTACATATGGGGAATACATATCTGAAATTATGCCCTCTATTTTTGAAACACCCTGTATAATATAATATGTATAATATATGTATAATATAATATATATATTATACTCATTATACTAAGTCATTACCTACTGTAAATATGGGATTGCTGATAGTAGATTTGTAATTACAGTTGCTCCTCAAGATGATATTTGCCCCCCAAAATTATAAAAATATACAATAGAGCTTATCCCCCATAGCATTTAAATTAATAAAATAAAAACTAAAAAGATAGAAATATAAATAATAATATGTGAATTAAATTCATTTCTTGAAAAACCAGAAACTATTGAAGCCGAATAACATTTCACTCATATTATATGTATATTATACATTTCTGCAGTATTACGGGTATATTTCACTTACACATTTAAAGTAGTTTCTGCACGTAGCATTTCTGCGTTAAAAGTACTGTAGGGTAAGCTGTTGTACCTAGGGATAAGTTGTACATGGGGACACTTCGTTTATTTTCGAGGTTATGTGGTGGAATTTTTGTTTCCGCAGTTGACCACTTCAATTTCATCATTCAGCTGTTCTGTAAAGGATTTGCTTTTTGTTGAAGCGCTCTGGAGAGATTTTATTTTAAAAAATCTGTTTTCGAACCTAAAAAGTAAGTATTTGTCAAATTAATTAATTATTTTTAATTGGGTATTTATATACACGATTAAAAACTTAAATCTATATTTGTAAAACCTGTTATTCTAGCTACGATCCATATGATTATTGGCTTGTTTTCGGTATCTCAGTCTTGAAAACTTGCGGAGATATATATTTTACTGATTCCTGATGTACCTAGGAACCGTGTATACTGAGGATCACGTAAGAGTAATTCCTAAAAGACTAATTTGGCCGTCTCTTCAGTGTTGCCAACTAATACTAGATATCACCAAAAGAGAATAAAATCACACAATGCCACGTACTATAATAATAATAATAATAATAATAATAATAATAATAATAATAATAATAATAATAATAATAATATAGTATTAACAATAACGATGTCTTGCTTATTTATGTTGGGGAGGTGTTTTCTGAAAGGTTCAATAATTTGTGAAAAAGTATATTTTTCTTCTGGACCTCTCGCACATTATGTTAGTAGTTAGTAGATTAGCGAATGATCTAATATTAAAATGCATTTTGTCTGACAACATGAAATTGATTGCTTTACTTAAATAGTTTACGAATCACGAGACCTAACCTAAAAATGTATTTTGTTTGATCACGTGAAACAATTAGTATAAATTCCGAAAACGAATCCCACTTTGAAATGTATGCTTTAGAATATTTACTCCATTATTGTAATAAAAGTCTAAACACGAAAGAAATTAATTAAAATGTGAAATGGTACTCTATCGATTACTCAAGGGCATCTATCACACGAAATATGTTGTATTTATTTACACTTAGCCTACCTGACTCTAATCTTGAAATTGTAACCACAACACAAAGCAACACATACAAGAACTGTTATGTATTAAAATTAATACTGCTATTAATTAATTATTAGTATTTTACAATTCATTTTGTATTCAGATAAATCTAATATAATATAATGAAAATATTTTGAGTTCAGTCCATAAGATTTATCCATTTGCAAATGTTTATTTGCTACACCATGTATAGAATATTAACGTTTTCGCCTTTTCGGCATCATCAGATATGTTAAAAACACGTAATCTAGAACTTGAACAAATTAACGAATATACATTGTAATATACATGACAGATATATTTTCATGAGTTTTATGTATTATGTTATTATAAGTAAAAAGGTTTTTGTAGAAAACGATTTGACATGTTCTGGAAATCATTTTCTACAAAAACCTTTTTACTTATAATAACATAATACATAAAACTCATGAAAATCTATCTGTCATGTATATTACAATGTATATTCGTTAATTTGTTCAAGTTCTAGATTACATGTTTTTAACATATCTGATGATGCCGAAAAGGCAAAAGCGTTAATATTCTATACATGTTGTAGCAAATAAACATTTGCAAATAGATAAATCTTATGGATTGAACTCAAAATATTTTCATTATATAATTATTATTATGTTCAAATTTCACTAGCTTCCAGTAATGGGCTCAGAAATCTAGAACAATTTGAATTTTCAGAATTTAAACCACTGACAACTTGTGTCACTGCTACCAACATAACAATTATAAAATCACTACCAGTTGTAGCATTTCTCAGTACCGAAATTCGAAACGAAGTTGGCAAAAGAAAATTCAACCTGCAAACTAGAAAATCACCAAAAGCCACTAGCTTATGCAGTAATGGGGGAAAAATAGTTAGGTTTCACCCCTAAGGTAATAATTAAGCTGACCCGGACTATACCTGGAGACAACTGTCTTCAGGTGGATCTCATTACATTTTAAATATTTTTGTAAATAAATTACTCTTATGATGAGTAATCAAAAGCAGTATTTAGTAATGACTTTTATGCGGTTTCAGCATTAGTGGAAATGTGGAAATGCCATTACATTTTAAATATTTTTTAAAAATCAGTATTTAGTAATGACTTTTAGAGACAAATGCCTCAGCAAATTAAAAAATTACATTTTAAATTTTTTAAATCCTCCTTATGAAGTAAAAAGAATAACTTTTATGCGGTTTCATAATGGAAATGCCATGTAGCAAATTAAAAATCAAGAAGACAAGCCTCAACAAAACAGATACACCAAGAAAAGAATAAGAAAAGCTTTAACAGAAACCAGAGAAAAGAAAAAAGAAAAAAAAAGAAAGTTGAGTGAGAAAAAAAATATGATGAATAAGGTTCAGAAACGGAAGAAGTTGAAGCCACAAGTTCTGTTTCCAGAAGATAATTCAGAAGAGACTGCAGATGAGCCGAGGAATGTGTTAATTCTAGTGATAATGATGATGAAGATCCCATTTAAACTGTAAATTACACTACTCTAGCGAATTTAGAAGAAATAAGAGAAGATTTTGTTCTCATTTCTGAGCAAGAAAGAGAGACTAATTATAAATTTTTTTCCGGTAGCATTTGTAAGAAGATTTGTGAAACATAATTTGAAGTTCATTATCTAAAGAAGTTTACTAAATATGACAAGTTATTTTTTTTACATGATGAGCAATCAGAAATTGTTGATCTTCCTTCAGAGGATATTGTGATCAAACTTCCCCACCTTCTCAAAGAAAAGATTCAAGCCTAAGGGGCACTAAGGAATATGTTTTCAAAATGTCATTTGAAGGATACGCCCTTTGATAATAAGAAATTCATTTAATTGGAAAGCCTAATATTGTTTCCTGTAAAAAAAATTGAGAAATATTTTAAAATTTAGCACTATTGTTATTAAAATAAATTTAAAGGCAAAATTTATCATTAATAATAATTAGAAAACCGTAAATTGTCTGTATTTTGTATAAATATAAACTTAATAAAATATTAGTTACATTAATATTATGTTGAACCCTGTCCCAAGGTATGCCAGCCTATGTCCCAAGGTACATCACCCTTATGTACCTAGAGACAGTAGGCTATGTAGCACATTAAGAAAATTTAAAAAATCTATACAAAAAAATTACTTAATTGAAACCTTATTTTTTTCTAAGATACTTTACACTTCAAAGATACTGTTGTTAATAATAAAAAGTTATGAAAGCTTATACAAAAATTAAAAAAATTGAAATTTAAAAAACTGTCCCTAGGTACAACAGCTTCCCCTAATATCAGGATCTTCAAAAGGTTTCATCTCTCGTGCTACAATGGCAATGCTGAATGTAGGCTACATCTAATTTTATGTAATATTCACATTATTACGAGTCCACTGCAAGAATGATGGATGTCATTTGGAATACATTTTGCAGGAGAAACAATTGAAAGTTTGAAATGCTTAGCGCTCAAAGCTTAACTGTGATTTTCCGATCATTACTGGACAATGACTATCAGTGTTAATGCCATATAACTCTGTATGTACATTCTATATGTCTTAAACTATGCATTGACAGTCTTGGTTCATTTTCGACAAGAAAGTGACATCCATCATTCTTGCAGTGGACTCTTTATTTGTAAGCAAACGTCAAACCACTAGACAACATAACCTTAATTTACAATGAGGCCCTACAAGTAATTTGAAGCAGAGAAACAGAAGTTAATATTATTAACTAGTTACTAATATTATTTGAGAAAAAACTGTGCCTTTTTTGTCCTCGTGAAACGTTCGTCTTTACGACAAAACATTCAAAAATAATATTATGTTCTGTGGACTCATCCTCTTTCACAATAGCCCTGCCAAGACTCTGGAATTCGTTACCTGCTAGCATCAGGGACTGTCGAAATAAAATTGAATTCAAACGCAAACTTACTAGGCACTTGATCAGTAATTGAGACTCGTTCAGACATGGTTTCTTGTAAATAGTTCTTTTAATCTACCACAAAATATCTCAATATCCGGTAATTTCATCACTATAGAATTTTGTTATTCTAGGTTTAATTTGTAATTTAGTAAATACAAAAATATTCTTTGTTCTTAACTTCTATGATAAAATGTCTAGCTTTCATTAATCAGGTATTCTTGTCGCACTTTAATTTTTATTGTAATTGTAATTGTAAATTTAATATTAATTGTAATGTTATTGTTCATGTTATAGTTGTAATCCCCTGGTAGAGGGGCAGAGAAGGCCTGACGGCCTTATCTCTACCAGGTTAAATAAATAAATCTAATCTAATCTAATCTAAATACTGAAATGTATAAAATTAGAGTATTTTATGTAGACCAAATAAAGTTTAAATAATCAAGTAATATAATATTGTGACAGGATATCAAGTTTTCTGTGCCTAAGAATCTATTTTAATCTTACCTGTTCTCCATTCACTCAGGAGTTACCGTAATAGCATATTACATTATGTCCATCTAGTGAAACTCACATTCCAATGGAAAAATAATGATTATACAAATCGGTTAAGTAGCTTCTGAGATTACTTCATATAAACATACAAACATTCTCTATATGTTAATTGATAAGCATTTATATATTCCCATCATACAATGATATCCGTATAAAATAGTGTTAAATGAAATGTTTGTTGTTGTGCAAGGCCCCTTATAGACGAAGTCATTTGTTTTCATTTCATTATAGCGTATTAGTCTAAGGCGGCGTTGATAAAACGCATTGTCATTTTAAAACTCTTGTATCTCGTTAAATATCAGTCCTATCAAACTTTTACAAAGTATAAAACGTATCGGACATAGTTTTTAAAGAAACTTTTGTTATGTAATATTTTTCATAAAAATCAATAATAAGCGAGATATTTCGATTTATTTAATTTAGACCCACTTATAACCCCTGTTTTAAATGAAGTATTTTCAATGCCATATAGCCTAAAATCTAAGTTAGAACAAATTTAATTTATATTCCAATTTTAATATAAATTGGTTCACTCATTATCGCGTAAAAGGGTAACAAATAGACAGACAGACATGCAAACAAAAATGTCAGAAATGCGATTTTCGGTCTCAGGATGGTTAATTATACATGTTGACACCCATTATTTTTGAAAAAGCGAAAACTACCAGAAAAACTTTTGGTAATTTCCTAGAAGACGGGCAAAATCCAACATGGCTGACGAAATCTACCAAAAAAGTTCTGCCAGCTATGAAGCCCTCCAAAAAAATGAAAATATATTTAATTTTTCGCCTTTGATTTTTTTGGCGTTTCGTGGCATTCGAACTTCATAGTTGGTAGTACTTTTCCGGCAGTTTTCATCCGCACTTTACCCCCAAAAATCACTAAAACACGAAACAAAACATAATAACTTATCACCTTATCAAATAAAATTCAATTCTCATTGACGTCTTCGACAACCACTTCACTTCCAGTATAAATGACACAGGCTTTAAGGCAATCTAAACTTAAACCATGCTGACAACAAAGAACTAAACCAACACTTTGTCGTACAGTCAACTTTGCATAAATAAACCACGTCTTTATACTAAATGAAATTCTCTTCGAACACTTATTACACCTTAACATCTACAGAAAATTCAGTAAATAATTCCTTTAAACCACAGAAAAACACTTTTCTCCTCAACCTTCAACACAATCCTTATTCACCAGCGAAAGAACTAAACCAAAATCGACACAAAATTTAATAAATAATTTCAGAACACGGATTCCTTCCTTTCCCTCTAACTTCAAAATTCCAACCCTGTGCACAGAAAATAAATTATTGGCACTGAAAAGTGCCTTTTCGTAAGCATGATGATGCGCATTTGACAAATGCAGACAAATCTACAATGTAACATCACTCACGTCAAACAACCAAGAACAACTGACAACCTCATTATCCATTCCAAATTAACGAAAATTTTAGAACAAATCACAACTATAACCAATCAAATTAAAAGAAAATCACGGCGACACCTAGTATAAAAAACCTAGAACTAACATGTAAAAGTCACTAAAAGATCACTAACATTTAACTCTGAAATAAAAAAGTTGGTAATACTTACTATATTCAACCAAGTGCCCGTCTTCTATGAAATTACCAAATTTTTGTTACAGATTTATTATTAGTATAGATGATGAACTCTGCCCCGAGGTTCACTCAGCCTCCTATAAAATTGAGTACCGGGTCTTTCCCGGGGGTAAAAGGCGGCCAGAGCGTGGTGCCGACCACACCACCTCATTCTAGTGCCGAGGTCATGGAAAGCATGGGGCTCTACCTCCATGCCCCCCCAAGTGCCTTCATGGCATGTTATGGGGATACCTTTTTACCTTTACTTTTATAGATGATGAACTGGGCTAACGTACTGTGAGAGGTGGCCAATAATTTTATGCAGGGTTCCTTGAAACATGAAAATTATTTCCATATTTCCCCAGAGTAAGAGAGTGAGAACATTTTAAAGACTAATAAAAAGTTCTCCGCGTTAAAGATTAAAAAGAAAGAAATTGTTAGGATATACACAGTACGTATTGTAATAGTCCCAATTCTAAAGCCATTGCTTTGTCAATCCAACAAGAAATAGAACAATCGAGATCTCTGTCTTTCACATCAATAGCAAATTTTTCGGCATGGCAGTGCAGATTGTCCATTTCAGGGCAAGAAATCCTGTCCAGCAATAACAAGGAACCCAGAATGCAACATCGAACAAAACTAAAGCAGACGTCTGGCCTCTGATGCGATTAACAGAATTCGATAATGGTTTAGGGTTGAAAGACGGTTTAAAACAAGTAATTATTTTATCAGTGCACTCTAGAAATACTTTAAGATACTATGAACGGCGAATTTCAATGAATAAACATTGAAAACAATAAATGCTTAGCAAGCCTCATTCTCATTCTATGTCCATACATAACCTAAACTCACCATTAATTCCAGCGATAAATCCCACGTCTACGATACGTCGTCAATAGCAATATATAACGTCTTTGGTAGTGTGCTAGTTTCCGGACCACTGATTATAGTCCGTCGTGGAATATAACTGACAACACTGCCCTCTGTCGGAAAACAAGAAGTGTGATATACACGGAGAATGTTCGGAGAAAAAATAATATCCAATGTCTGATTATGTGCATGACAAGTACGTAAATGGTTATGCAGGAAAAAATAAATAACTAGATAATAATTACATAAATGAGTGTTTGGCTTCTATATGCGGCATAAATGTAACTTCTAATGCTGTAAATATGGAGTAATCTTTTTTAATGTTCATGTTATGACAGACGATAAATTAGATATAAATTTAACATTGAATAATTTCGAGGGAAAAATTGTTCTGGGACCGAGTATCGAACCCGGGACCTTTAGTTAAACGTATCGACGCTCTACCAACTGAACTACCCTGGAACTCTACCAGACACCGATCAATTTTTCCCTCTATATCCACAGACCTCAAAGTGGGCTGACAACCGTCAAGCAACCAACATTGAGTGCACACTAACTCTGTGTGACTTAAATTGGGTTTTCTGTTAACTAACAGTGATGTGTATTATGCCTGAAAGTTTAAGTTTAATTTGTTTAATTGATTTAATTCCCAATATTCTCAGTTAATTTATTCATTTTTTATTTTAGTAGGTTATTTTACGACGCTTTATCAAAATCTTAGGTTATTTAGCATCTGGATGAGATGAAGATGATAATGTCGGTGAAATAAGACCCAGTACCGATAGTTACCCAGCATTTGCTCATATTGGGTTGAGGGAAACCCCGGAAAAAACCTCAATCAGGTAACTTGTCCCGACCAGGAATCGAACTCGGGCCACCTGGTTTCACGACCAGACGTGCCAACCGTTACACCACAGGTGTGGACTTTATTTATTTATTTATTTATTTATTTATTTATTTATTTATTTATTTATTTATTTATTTATTTATTTATTTATTTATTAAAATGGAGAACTACGATTTAATTTCAAATCACTGCACTTAATGATTGTTCGTTCTTTGAAGACAGTGTAGGCATATTCACAAAATAATTGACGCCCTGTATTCCCGTACTCGTTTTAATCACTACTGTCCACACCTGTGCACTGTGGAGTAACGGTCAGCGCGTCTGGCCACGAAACCAGGTGGTCCGGGTTCGATTCCGGTCGGGGCAAGTTACATGGTTGAGGTTTTATCCGGGGTTTTCCCTCAACCCAATATGAGCAAATGCTGGGTACCTTTCGGTGCTGGACCCCGGACTCATTTCACCGGCATTATCACATTCAGACGCTAAATAACCTTAGATGTTGATAAAGCGTCGTAAAATAACCTACTAAAAAAATAATCCACTACTTTTCGATTTTGGCTCATATTCAGGGTTGATTTGCATGCTTTCTTTCACGTCACGTTCTTATGTGTACAGTCCCTGATTTCGTAATATTTTCTATCAAAATTCTTCTCAACAATGTACTTTAATTTCACTCAATGGCTTTGAGTCTATAACATAACAACACTACCCACAAGCTGCACTACTCGGCCGAAGCTCCACTTCCACTAAATTAAGTATTAATTTGTGTAAATTGGTGAAAAACCACAAACATTAAAATATTTTCTTTACGCGATAGCACAGCAACCTACACAATCCCGTAGCAACAACAGGCAAAGCCCTCTAAAAACGTCCTTCACAAAACTTTGTTTCACAGCGTTCGTTTCCTGTCTGAAGAAGTTTCACTTCAAAAAAAAATTGGAGTGTGGCTGTGTCAGGAACACGGCCGTGAATACGTCCGGCTTAAATCGACAGATCTAGACGAGATCTTTAGCTTGGCACAAAAATCAGCGCGTTAGCACAACGGAGTCGCGAGATATTCGCCCACGTCCAAAATGGCCGCCAATCGCCTTGTGTCTCCACCCTCGCCTCGCGCATGTGTGGCGAAAATTCAAGGTCATGCTCTCATCGTAGTCGTTTACCCAATCGAACGAGGTCACATTTACTTCAATCGTGTTATTAGTCACGAAGTTATAGCGTCGGAATATATCACCTGCAAACGTTTATCGCTGTTTTCGTCCTGGTACCCCACATGTCGGTCTGATTTTAAAGACATATTTAGCCTACGTCAAAAGCAATTTCGAAGTTATTGCATTTAATTCAATTTGTATTCTTCTGCGTTTCATTTAAACATTGATTCATTATGTTATATAAACATTCTATGTACAGGGTGGACCGCTCGAATGTACGTAATTTCAATTGTATGTGACTGGTGAACGGTTGAAGATAGAAACCTACAGTAACGTTTATATGAAAGAAAAACTCAACAAGTTTCGAATCCTGTCGGTAGATGGTGCGCAGACACGGTTTCTTTTCGTAGATTGTATCGATTGTCAAAATGGCGACACCGCAGATGAAAGCGAAAACTGTGTTGTGGTATGCGGAGTTTAAATCAATTATACATCTTGATTACACAACTGTTACAAAGAACACAACACAGCCATAACAAAATTACAAAACACTTCCACATATGCAGAACACATCACAAATGCCAACCACACCTATAGAGACATCAACACAGACATGGAAATACTGCACATCCAACCAAAAAGCCAGAAACTCAACACACTAGAACAATATGAAATATACAGACACACGAAAACGCACCCCAACGATATTCTCAACACACAACTCAATTTCAAAACACATACACTCTTTGACTCTACACTTCGAACACACCCACACAGGAAACAAGAGGCGCCAAGACCAACAACGACCAGTTCCGAAGATGACCGAAAATAGGTCGAAACATGTTAACAAGGTACGTTAATAATATTTAATACAAGAAAGTTCTTATCATACATATTCCGAAATTAAATCAATTGTTAGAGTTCAAAGGGAGTATCGGCGAGTGTTTAAGCATGATGCTCCAACTGCTAAAATCATTAAAAAGTGGCACGATGCATTTTTAGCTACAGGATCGGTGTTGAAGAAGCATGGTGGTGGTCGTAGAACATCCGACGAAATGGTTGCGAATGTTCAAGACGCGTATGAGCGAAGCCCACGGAAGTCATTAAGAAGAGCTTCGCGGGAACTTCAAGTACCGAAATCAACATTGCAACGAATTGTCCACAAACGTCTCAAGCTGTACGCATACAAAGTGCAGTTAATGCAACGTCTGGAGCCGGATGACAAACCCAAACGAGTGGAATTCACCAATACGATGCTAGACCGTCTCGGCGCTGATCTTTATTTTATATCCAAGATTTTCTTCTCGACGAAGCCACGTTCCATGTGTCAGGTAAAGTAAGCCGGCATAATGTGCTGATCTGGGGATCGCAGAATCCTCACGCTATACAAGAGCACGTTCGTAAGAGTCCCAAGTTAAATCTGTGGTGCAGTTTGTCACAGCAGCAGGTCATTGGACCGCTTTTCTTCGCCGAGAAAACTGTGTGTGGTACCACAAATCTTGACATGCTGGAGCAGTTCTTCTTTCCACAAATTGAACACCTGCAACCTAACATCATTTTCCAGTAAGATGGCGCTCCTCCACATGGTTCAATTACGTTCGTACGACTTTAGACAACATGTTCCCTGGCCTTTGGATTGGTAGGGGAGGACCGATCGCTTGGCCCCCGAGATCTCCGAACTTAACACCGCTCGATTTCTTTCTCTGGGGCTACGTCAAAGATAAAGCGTACGCCACCCCAGTCAGAGACATTCGTGATCTTCGGGAACGCATCATAGAGGCTATAGAGAGCATTCCAGAAGACATGCTCCAACGTGCTTGGCAAGAAATCGATCATCGCCTCGAAATCGTCACAATGACACCTGGAGCTCACATAGAGATATGGTGATGTGCATATCGAAACTTGTTGAGTTTTCCTTTCATATAAACGTTACTGTAGGTTTCTATCTTCAACCGTTTACCAGTCACATACAATTGAAATTACGTACATTCGAGCGGTCCACTCTGTACACTAAAATTGAAAACAAATAAACAGATAAGTAATAAAACCAATTCGTATAAAGGGGAAAACATGATAGGTTTAATAACTCTCACTTGTTTCAACATCTATACTAATAATAAATCTGTAGCCGAAATTTTTCTGGTAATTTTCGATTTTCCAAAAAATAATTGGTCCTAACATATATAATTAACCACCCTGAAACCGAAAATCGCTTTTTTGACATTTTTGTTTGTATGTCTGTCTGTCTGTATGTTTGTTACCTTTTCACGCGATAATGGCTGAACAGATTTCGATGAAAATTGGAATATAAATTAAGGTCGTTGTAACTTAGATTTTAGGCTATACGGCATTCAAAATACATTATTTAAAAGGGGGTTATAAGGGGGCATGAATTAAATAAATCGAAATATCTCGCTTATTATTGATTTTTGTGAAAAATGATACATAACAAAAGTTTCTTTAAAAATAATTTGCGATAAGGTTTATTCCTTGAAAAAGTTTCATAGGACTGATATTTAATGAGATAAATGAGTTTTAAAATTAAAATAACTGCCATCTAAGGCCGTGTAATGAATTAAAAAACAAATGACTTCGTCTATAAGGGACCTTGGACAGCAACAATCGAAAGCTATGAAAGATAGCCTACAGAGAATGTTTCTGTGTTTGTATGAAGTAATATCGGAAGCTAAATTAACCGATTTGTATAATTAATTATTATTTCACCACTGGAAAGTGTAGTTTCTCTAGATGGACATAATGCTATAATGTTATCACAGTAACTTCTGAGTGAATCGAGGACAGGTAAGATTAAAATAGATTCTTATGCACAGAAAACTTGATAGGCTATTCTGTATATTCGTTTCCTGTATTTCCTAAACTAATTTTTATGACCAAATGAGTGTCTCTGGATCAAAATGATCGCATTTTAATTTTTAATTCAATTTAAATTAAGTAACATAATAAACGATTTATCCTTCTATCAAACACGAATGTTCCCTGGATCAAATGTCCTATTTTAATTATGTAATTACTTTATATTTATTTCTAACGGGTGCAGCGGAGCGCACGGGTACGGCTAGTTACAGTAATAAGAAGGCATACAAACTCTGTTTTCTTTACTTTAAATCCTACAGCTACAGTCTCCTAGCAACCTATCATTTTAGGTTTAAATCCACATAATCTAAATGCTCTAGTTTCTAAAGCTGGAATAAAATATAGCTACAGTTTTTGTTTTATTAAAAAGAGAAAGTCTAAAAAAAGAGAGGAAACAAACACGCGGAGATAGCAAATTAAGTCCCTTGACGATGGAACATTCTCCGTACATGTTTTCCACACTTTCGCAGAAGTTAAAAGTTTCTTAGAGAGGGATTTTTTGATATCTACCCGCCGAGTAAACCTCTACATTTTCTCACCAGCCTGGTTCAACATATATCTTCGAGACAAGAAATCACCCACCACCCCACTACAGCGGATTTCTTTCTCCTTTCCACAGAGAGCTTTGCCAAAGACTAAGACCGCTCTCCCCACGCCTAAACTGTGCAAGATCGCTTCCCAGGCAAAGATAGCTTAATAGACTCTCACTACTTCTTTCCTAGGATGAATAATGCCATTCCATAACAGACATAACCAAAGAGGTTAAGATCACAGGTTGATTTTCGAAATATGGTGGCATAATAATTATATTTACACCTCTACAGCTTGTATCGTGAAGAATCTCTAAACCATTCATAATGGCGGTATTCTGTTTAGGGTCTTTCAGGGTTGAAGTAAATCTTTCTCAAATATACAGGGACATCATTTTTACTAACATTTTTAATATTAACTTCCCTATACCTCTGGATCAAAGCCGTTTGCTGCCCCCTTCCACGACTGGAGTTCGATGATACTGGCGTAATATACAAACAAATCATTTACTAGGTATAGGAGGGAAGAAAAGTAGTTCATCCATTTACGTAAACTAGGAAATATTGCGCTTTTGAGTTTAATCATTTTCATTAGGTTTTTGTTTAATCAAAATACAGTACAGTATTAACAATGAGTGTTTTTACTCACGAACTGAGCTGTCCATGTGGACGTATTCATTATGCAGTGTATATTATACTGTCTACAGCACATTAGCGTACAGTATAGAGAATGAAGTTAAATTGAAAAATAATCATAATATGGATATTTAAACACTTTTTTTTTATCACAGCGATGACACTATTCAAAACGGTAGTAGCGCCAGTTATAACGTACGGAATAGAGTTCATATGGGAAAAACTCAAGATTGGTGACATGATTAGAATAGAAAAAGTCAAGACTATGTTTATGAAACGGATACTAGGAGTCGGAAAAGCAGCACCATCCCGCCTTGTATATGAGCTCATGAGAGAGACATATTTCGTAGATGATATCAGATCGCAGCACTGGCTACCATCCACAGGACCCTACCAGGAACTGGTAAGCATAAGAGACCGGAAGAAGAAGGAGATAGACCTAGGCCCGATTGTATAAACCATTTAATCTTAGATCAGAGGTTAAATTGATCCTTGTTTCAGCTGAACTTGGAATTTTGTGTTGTATAAAGTCTAATCTGAGATTAATTTGTCTCAAACTAAAGTCAACTTTGACTGAAGAAATTTCTCCGATTAAGTTAGATGATCCAAGTTCAGTTATTTCTTTTCTGTTTGAAATATACGAGTGACAGATTGTGCAAATAAAATATCCATTATTATTAATATTAATAGATATGATAGGTACATTTATATATATTGCTTTCAATTTCTTGCCTTAATACACAAACAATCTTATATTTTATAAGGCTCTATCGTGTTCAGCAGTATCAAATAACATAACCTATAATTATATTATGTTTATAACAACCATTAATTATTAACGGATATGATAGGTACATTCATAAATTTTCAATTAACTGTATTACTAAACGAAAATTGTCGTTTTATAAAGCTTTATTATGTTTAGCAGTATCAAACACCATAACATGATAACAACTCGGAGAACAGTAACCTTCTTCTTATTGTCCGCCATTATTTACTTTGCACAAAAAAACCAGTGTCTCCAACAGAGTTTACGGAAAGTCGTCAAAAAGTAGTTGTAAAGTCGTTAGATTTCTCATTATCGACAAAGAAAGATTAAATTTTGTCAGTATGGGGTGCTAAAAGGTCGCTAAATTCCTATTTAAGCAATATAAAAGTTAAAAGAAATTGTTGTTGAAAAAGAGTTAAAGTCGCTAGATTGGCAACACTGAACAAACCTGTCCGCGCATCACGTTTTTCACCTGTTTATGGGATGTTGCCAAATCCTTTTCACGTGAACTTAGATTTCATTTGAACCAAGGTAATTTGATCGCAGGAAAGTTTTATACAATAGAAGAAGTGTCTGAACTCGGTTCACTTTTCGATCTTCGATCAAAGTTGATCTTTAGTCAGGAGATTTATACAATTGGGCCCTAGAGTTCTACACCACATCAGCCATGCTAGACGACAGCTGGACCAGGGAGTGTAGGAGCCAGAGACACGTGACAACAAGACTCGCAATACACGGGTTTCATCACAAAATATGTGTGAACAACAAGTTCCATGAACCGACCGAAGACTGCAAATGTGTGCTGTGCAGGCAAAGATGTAGGAAATACCACATCATAACGTGTGCGAAGAGAGTTAAACCAATAACAGACTATGGCAAAGACTAAACTTGGATATTAATGCTCAACTCGAGCGCATTTTTTTCTCATTAAACACTTTTTTTATGGTGGCCGTTCATTTCGATACAGGCTTCAGTTCTAATTTGCATATCATCGCACTATAGACTATTGTACTTAATTCCAATTACCAGTTTCGTTCTTCGTACTAGTAACTCATTTTGAAATAATTCTGTACCTACTCTATAAAATAGTACCTTACGTACTGTAAATTCAATCTTCACTTCTGCCCGATCCGAAAAATTACTCAGCACACTGTCTACTGTCCGTCCAAGTAGTTATGTCGTAGGGTCGTAGAAAGGAGGGAAATCACGTGAAAGTTAATTACTTAACGAAGCCCTTATCTTTAAGTTATTTTAAACAGTTGTATAATATTACGTAGACGTCCAAATTCCTAACAGAAATTATGTTCTCAGAAAAGAGCTAAGTCAGCCCAGCCACCAGCTGGCGAATAAAAGCTGGTGGGGGAAACCGAGATACGACGTAGGCAAATGGACGACAGTACCTCTGCGAAAATGATTCAATATTAAAAGCTCTCTCGTCACTGGAAAACGCGAACATATTTTTGGAACGTACTGTGGCTACTATGAGCGTAAGACTACTATGACTGTATATGCGATCTTGGATCTGTGTGGAGGAGGTTGAACTTCATTAGTAGAAGGGGTGGGAGTGAAGTACATTAAAAAACTAGGTACAATAAAAATTGAAGTAAAAATAAAATGATGTCCCTGTATAAATTAAGCATAATTTAGCATTTTATATCTCGGTATATTTCAGTGCCGGTGAAATGAAATTTAGCATACTTACGTTACATTCTTTCTGCTTTATTCCACCCTTCTAATATCTCAAAAGAATGTTTTGTAATTAACAGTAGTTAATTTCCAAAATCCTAGATGAAAGTTTTGCAATCATTAGCTAAGTATTTTTCTTATACAGAGTGGCCCACTTAACTCTTTCAACTTCGATAGCTTGTGAATTATTTCAGATATCACAAACCGACAGTTACAAGTTAAATTACATCGTAGGGGACGACTCATATACGTAATCTATTTTTGTACATCTAATAATTTTCAAGATATTACAGTCAACTTTCTTTTTTTAAATGGAAACCAAATATGTTTTATATTGCAAATGATGCCTTAGCTCTGTCTAATAACAACTGGCTATTTTACTGACTGTTTGAATGTCGCCGGTAAGAGTAGGCCTAAACATAAGCAATGTCTGTCCAAGGATCGAACAGAGGGAAGACAATTCTGGGTAGAGTTGTGCGTAAATGGGTTTATTATTAATATAATTTAAACATTGTATCATGCAGTTTTTCTCTGTAGATCAAACTGTAATATGACATTACTTTTTCAGACTTTATCAGTAATTCAAAATACAGTTCATAATCAAGTAAATGCAAGTGTAAGAAAATTTAAAATTTGTATTAATTTTTTTAATAAAATTTTTTATTAATTTTTTCTAATTATATATGGGCTATTCCATATGAAATTGATCAGTAAAAAACCTCGCATTTTTTATACTCTAATTTTTTTCATATTTATACAAGGCGCTGAGGAGAGTGCATTTGCAAAAATATACTATCGAAAGTCAAACGGTTTTCGTATTGTTCAGCGACAAATTTAGCGTATTTTAGAAAAACAAGCCTCTTTCAGCGCTCAGAACTCTGGAACCGTTTACTGCAGAACATTGAACGAGAGCTCATTCTGAAGCTGACATTTGGTAGGTTATGATAAGAAGTAATCCTTATTTTTATTGTATACAGAGAGACAGATAATCTGATTTTACTTAGTTTTAGGCTTTTTGGCCATTTCTAAAAATGCAAAAAATATATTGAGAAAAAACCTTGCATTATTAAGAGGGATTCGGCATTGTTTGCTTAGTGGCTCGGCAATAAGTTTCGAGGGTATTAAATAAATTATTTTCACACGCCTAGACTTGAACGGCGCAACACAGCACGAACTGGCCGAGAGATGAAGATAAGCCAGCGCTGGCCGTCATTTTACTCCTGTGTTTATGAAAACCTGTGATAAAGCTAGCCCAGCTATGCGCTACTAGACGAAACATCACGTGTTTATGTCTCCTGGCCTTGCTTGCCTAGGCTAGCTCCCGCCTCACAGTCAGCTGGTTAGCTCACGCGCGTACTATTTATTTTCTTTATTTCATTTTTCAATACTGTCTTATTAACGTTGCATCAGTACAAAATACGTGTTTATTTGTACATTCAATGCGGAATCTAACCACATATTTTAAAAATATTTTTTCGTGTTCAAAGGCGTCTTAATTAAGAAACATTTAAATTTCTCCATTTTCATAAAAAATAAGAAAAACTGTTTACATGTCAATATAAACTTTAACTATTCAGCATCAAAATAAACCATGATTTTGATGACTAGGTGAAAGGTTTTCGGAGCCACAACAGTTTAAAGTTGCTAATTTTATGAAAATACGATAAATTAAAATGTTTTTAATTTAAACACTATGAAGTTCTGATGCCTCAAACTTTGCACAAAGCATTGTATCACAGTTGTCTACGGACAGAAAAAGTTTCATTTTTAAAAATTGCAAGGTCAATTTTCTCTATATTTCGGTCGATTTGAGATGGAATAGCCCATATATATATATATATATATATATAGTCAATGCATTTCCGCGTTGAACTGCAATACTTAAACGTTGACGCAAATAAGTAGTGCAACGACGATCACCAGTACTGGAGATCAAAATTTGGCCGATTTGAGATACCAAAACTTTAGCGTCATGACTCCAAGGACCGAAGGTATCCACAGCAAAGGGGACAAATATATAATTGTCTAAAAGATGAGTATATTTATTGACCTTCTTCTTCACAGCTAATTCAGCAGGTATTCGGCAAGTGAGATGGATAAAGTGACATCCTCTCAAATTAAAAGGCATATCTCGGACTTATTAGTATTACAGACATCTAAGATTAATTACAAGAAGGAAAGAAGTACGGTATATTCTATAAAAAAATTTTAAAACGTCATTATCTTACCTTTATTGAAAACATAATATGGCCATATATGTCTAATTTGTATCGAGACACTTGGTGACACGTGCGACAATTTTTTTGCAGAAAGCCTCCAGACTAGCCAGCCCGGGTTAAATCCCAAATCTCTCCGCAGTACATATGAAAAGAAGACACAAATAGGCCTATTGTTCTCCAACCAGGAGATCAACCGTGAAAGGAATGTGCTTACTATTGCGTCATCTATTGGAGCGAAGTAGATAGATAATATTGCCGTTATAACGTCAGTTTAAAAACCATGCGCTCTCCTGCAAATGTTATTTCCTGTATGGAGGGATTAAAAGACCAGGAGATTAACTGTGATCTAATTTTGTAACTAGGGTAGTATAAATATGTATATCAATTTTATCGTTTGTGCTTTGAGAGATAGCCAATGGAGATGCGTCTACCCACGTGGGTGACCTTATGACATCAACATTCATTCACAGCATCACCCCGCTCCGTCTCATTCCCCTCAGACTTTCTCGTGGTTGGAGTACAGTATATATGTCATTGTTGACAGTGACTTTTCCGTCGGACGGTGACGTTAAGCCTGGCGGCCGCATTGTTGCTATTCGACAGGAGTGGACTACGTGCCGGCACCGGGTTGTCCCTTCTTCTTTGATTTATTTGAGGAGAAAAATTCTCTCCGGCGCCGGGGATCGAACCCGGGTCCTTAGTTCTACGTACCAAATGCTCTAACCATTGAGCTACGTCCAAGTTAAATCCACAGCACCAGATCGAATCTCTCTCCTCTAGTGTTTTTCCCTTTGTGGCCTGACTCCACGTTCGACATACATCTTGACATACAACTCGCTCCGGTGCTGTGGATTGAACTTCGGCGTAGCTCAGTGGTTAGAGCACTTGGTACGTAGAACGAAGGACCCGGGTTCGATCCTCGGCGCCAGAGCGAATTTTTCTCCTCTAATAATCATTGTTACCATAACAGATAAATTCTGTAGGACCAAAAATTAATCTTTACCCTTCTTCCTTCCTCATCTTCATCATCATTCTCACTTATTCCCTACACTGCACTTAAACATACACTCACCCTAGTACACCACATAACTCTGTCCACAGATATACATCATGCATAGCATGGCCCGCCGAAATGGTAAGCAACCTGAAAATGGGTCACAGTCCTGCTACCTAGCCGCAATATGCGGACCCGAGTCACGCAAGTGAAGTGGGTAGGCATTGGATACACACATGCAACATCTGTAGTTTGAATCTAGAAGTTGATCAACAGCGACAACAGACCTCAAGACAAACTGACGGGATGAGATACCAAAAAACCGGTAAATTTAATTTTACCTTCCGTAAATTCTTATCCATTGCCCTTCCGGAGAAAGTCACGTTAAGGATATATACTGGCACGTTAAAACTCGTCACTTTTTGTGGAGTGTGGCATTGTGTGGGCATTACGACGAAGTGACTAGAAGCATTTGAAATGTGGATATGGAGAAGAATGGAGCGTGTGGAATTGGCAGACAGAATAAGAAACGAAGCTGTGTTGAAAAGAGTGGGTGAAGAAAGAATAATAATGAAACTGAGCAGGAAGAGAAAAAGGAATTGATTGGGTCACTGGTCGAGAAAAAACTGCCTACTGAAGGATGCACTGGAAGAAATGGTGAGTGGGAGAAGAGTTCGGGGCAGAAGAGGACAAATAATAGACGACATTATGATATATGAAGCATATGCGGAGAGCAGTGTTGTCAGGTTGAGGGATTTATCTTTCAGCGTAGGGATTTTTTGGTCGAAAAGGGATTGAGGAATTTTTTGACAGAATGACACAAAATGTAGGGATTTTCATACCTTTCCAATTTTTCTATTTTTTTTAAATATTTTTCAAAGTATTTTTATTTTTCAGATATAAAATGAGTTTCTTAATTTTTATTAAAAGCGCATAAAATGATTTAACACTGAAAACTCTATTATATGCTTAATATATAGTTTGTCAACAATGGGTTGTTTAATAATAATAATAATAATAATAATAATAATAATAATAAATAATAATAATAATCCGTGGCGCTACAGCCCCTGAAGGGCCTAGACCGACCAGCCGGCTGCTGGCCTCACTCCCACATGCCGAAGCAGAGGTGGACGATCATCCAACCAGAATGGAGGTATCGTGTGGTTAGCTCGATGATCCCCCAGCCGTTATAGCTGGTATTCGCAACCGGATTTCGCAACCTATCGTAGCTCCCCAAGTGCATAACGATGCTGGGTGGGCACCGGTCCCATACACTGGCCGAAATTTCATGAGAAAATTTCTTCCCCCATGAGGACTCGAACCAGCCCGCATTCTGTAACGCGAGTCCTAGGCAGGATGCCTTAGACCACGACGTCACTCCGCGTGACATATTATATTATATTATATTATTATTAAAAGTTGGAGATTTATCCTTCGAAGAGGTGGAAAAATTCAAATATCTTGGAGCAACAGTAACAAATATAAATGACACTCGGGAGGAAATTAAACGCAGAATAAATATGGGAAATGCCTGTTATTATTCGGTTGAGAAGCTTTTATCATCCAGTCTGCTGTCAAAAAATCTGAAAGTTAGAATTTATAAAACAGTTATATTACCGGTTGTTCTTTATGGCTGTGAAACTTGGACTCTCACTTTGAGAGAGGAACAGAGATTGAGGGTGTTTGAGAATAAGGTACTTTGTCACAATTAGAACAAAAGAACAGAAATGAGCGTGAAAGAGACATCAAAAGAAATAATGAATACTTGCAAGTTAGACATAGTTTTATTTAAAATGGCTGCAGGAATATTCCATTTATTGATAACACTGGTCTGCATAGGTTTTGTTGTGTTTTGTTTAAAAAAATAGTGTTCCTGAATCAGAAGTTCATGCTGATTGCAAAAATGAAGTCCGTTTTTATGTACCACGTCAGAATTTTATGTTTCTAATATTTTTCATAATACAGTATAGTAAATCATTATTATTTTTCTGCACTTGATATTTGTTAAAAACAATTATTTGAAAGACACGACAGTTTATAATTCAAACTTTATTACTTAAAATGTGAGAGAATATTGTTCCTTCTGTAATGAGTAAAGTCTAGCCCTTCGTTACTCGCGTTAAATTTCGTAACACCAGTACTCACCTGGATTACAATGGTAATCCACATTTGTTTATATTTACAGACAAGGTTTAAACATCGCGATTAGATTTAAATGTTAAGAAATAACATTCTTTTCAGTTATAACAGCAATGAGAATGGTTATTTTACGCATTACGGAACGTATTAAATATAAATAATAATAATTAAATATATTATAGTACTCAAATTGCATTCAAGTGACATGTTTGCATTATGTTTCCACACTGGACGTGTCTTTGAGTCATAATTTATTGTTGCACCATAGTTATGAGTTAGTTCACTATCATCTTAATTATGTAGGATATCTAGCATTGTTGCTCATCGCTGTTTGAAGGTCACCTGAACTCTTGATGTAATCTCTCCCGCAGGAAACGCAAGTTCACTACTGCTGACCTGTCTTACGTCATATTTGATAACTAAATACCTCACTCAGGGGTGTAGCAATGAAAAAATTCAAGGATGCAACAATCATTCCCACGTCACTTACAATATTTTACAGATGTTTTTGTGTATTGTAAGAAGGATATCGATGCACTTTCATTTCTATTTTTGCAGTTCAGACTTTACGCATATGACAGCCTAATCTACATCTGATTCAATTATCTAAGTAGGCCTATGCATTTCTTCTACACAGTACAAACAAATTACTTCTGAATGAGTAGGACAAATTCTCTTCAAGCACTGGCAACAAGACTGACTTGTGCTCTTGTTTCTTGTTCTACCACACATGTACAGTAGCACCTGCCAATACCTTCTGGTCGTGTTGTTTCTTCTGGTCTGTTAGTGTGATGCCTAACAGTTGCTCTCCTCTTCTCTTTATTTCTATTGGAATTGTCTGTAGGGAGTTATACACTCGGAAATTAGAGACTTCATTAGGTCCAGAGCAAGGGTTTATAGGAAATTTTTCCGTAGAATTTTTTTGATCTGCAGAATAAACAACAAGAGCATTGACACCTGCTATGTTTAGTAGGTCAAAGAAAATAGTGGCCAGCGTCGTGAATTTCTGCTTACATCATAGGCTGAGCATAACTGGTCCAGGACATCCACAGCACATTTAGTTCTATTATAGAATGATATTATTTCAGGTTTCTGGCTTCCCCCCGTTTCCTCATCCATTGCCTTATCATAATGCATGGGTGATAATGCTAACACTGTTTTGTTTTTCTTTGGTACATACGAAATAATCGTGCAGCTTTCATTGAATCCAAACAATGTACTGTTAACTTGCCTGTCTTGAGTAGTTGTGAAATGAGGAGAGATTTCTCTTTTGTTTTTTGTTTTTTTTTTTTTTCAAGGTTCCTACAAGTGTAATTTTGTCATTTTCTAGAAGATCTAAACACAGAGGTATGCTCGTGAACCAGTTATCGGTGGTCACATTTCTTCCTGTTCCTTTGATGGGATGAACCAGCCTCTTCACCACTGCATGTGCACTGTTACTTTGGTGAAATGGACCATCTGGTTGAATACCAGCATAAATTTCCAAGTTATGAGTGTAATATGTTTTCACATCCACAATAGCAAAAATTTTGATCCCATATTTTGCTGGTTTAGTAGGTATGTACACTTTCATGGGACATCGTCCTCTGAAAGCAACAAGCTGCTCGTCTATAGTTACATATTCGCTTGGAATGTAGCACCTTTGCGACTTCTGAACAAATAACTCGAACACTTTACGTATATCAGCCAGTTTATCAATTACTTTTCTTTCCTGCTTGTCATATATGTTATCAAAGCGTAGACATCGTAGGGTAGAGTAGCATAAATCGCACCATTTCCTAAATCGCACCACTTCTAGTTTAAAACAAATTACTATAGTAGTGTGGCATCTAGTGGTATTGTTACAATCTACCATATGAACTTCCACCATGTCACTTGATTTCTGCCACTTCTTTGTGTCAGCAGCGTGCTGATAGTGTATCTAATATAATCCCTCAGGCGGATGTATATTTAGCTAACATTTTGTAACTAAATAACGGATTTGTATGCAAAGGAATCCATAATCTTAAATGTTATTCGTTTAAAGAGATGTTGAAGAACATTTAACTTAGTAGGATTTTCGAACATGTGGTGATTATAGGCTAGAATGAAGGAAATAATAACTTATGACGTAGTTTCTTAATTCGCACCACTTTGTAGGTGCCTAATACGCACCTGTGCGATATGAGCAACTGTAGCAATTCTAACCGTACAAAAGAAGGCCCCAAAAATTTTAATTGAACTAGGAATGCATCAGGTGGGTGCAATATCAAGTGGTGAAAAGGGTGTTAGTACAACAAGTGTGTGTTGTACAAGAGCACCAGGTATTTTCTGCCACCTGTGATAATTTTTAAACGTCAAACAGTTTATTGAATGGGATAACATTAGCTTTAATTCCGGATCTGTTGTTATAACTTTTTCAATTAATTGCTTCTTATTTAAGATAGATTGAATAATCAATACTTTTTGAATGCAACCCAAATGTTATACTTAACTACTATCCTATAGTACGAGAGGACCAGATATTTGGAATAATTTTTTGTTTATGATTATTATTAATTTTTACTGTTTTGGCAGATAAGTGCAATGGATTTAGAATCTTTGAATATAGATTCATTCTGCATCCTTCATTATCAGCTGGTGCTCCTCCAGGATCGTTATTTGTTTGCTCTGAGTCAGGTTACATCAACAGTGAACTATTTGTCGAATAGCTCAAACATTTCATTTGCCACTCAAACCTGCTATATAAAAAAGTGCTGCTTCTGTATGTCCACCTATACGACCCTTTCCAAAAAATTAGAAGCTAGATTATCTCGGGAAAATGGTATGCTCCTGTTTCAGCTTCCTCGTCATAATATTCATAGGCCCAGCCTTTAGATGTTTCTATCTTCAAATCATTTCAGACAACTATATCATGAAGCAGTTCTTAGGTGGCTTCGAGATAATCGTGGAAAAAAGGTGACGCAGTTTACAGTCTGAATTGCCTGGTGAAGCACATAGCAAATGTGTAACAATAAAAAACGTATTCAGAAAGTTTAAATGTTACGTAATTTACGCTCAATTTTTTCAATTTCATTTGAAGATGCGTTACCCTCTTTCATTAATTTCAATAAACTTATAATTTGCATTTATTACATTATTCATTCAAATACTCTTCGATATGTTCAATATTAAAAGCTTTCCCTCATCCTGTTCCCTGCAGTTAAAGAGGTGCGATTTAAAAAAACCGCAGGTGCTATTTAGGAAACTAGTTGCCTAAATGGCACCACTGACATGTGTTTCGAAAATGTCATTTTAATTAAAAAATGTTAAATCAAATTCAAGGATTCTTTTTCACATCAAACGTAAATGTTCTGGGAATGTATCTCTGTGAAGGAATGCAAAAAATAAAAACTGTATTGTTCAATAAAAATTATAAATGCTAAAGTGGTGCGATATAGGCAACCTTACCCTATGTTATCAAAGCGTAGACATCGTAACAAGCGTAGGTCATAGTCAAGTAAATTTACTCTATTACTGTGTCATTTTTATCCCATGGTTCTCTTACGTTCAGTCTTCCCGATTTCAAGGCGCTAGCAAAATACAAAATACCCAAGAATGTAAGAATTTCAACGTCATTTATTAACTTGCAATCTCTGTCACGTCCGTAATTACGCTTCACTTTTTCAATATAAGTATTAGTACACCTTACAATAATTGCATTGATTATTGTCTGATCAATAAAGCAGTCAAAACTCTCTGCGTGTCCGCGCATTTTTTGCAGCTCTTTTAGGACCCAGTAAATGAATCACTACCCTATATTTTGTGTTCGTCTTCTCCCACGTTGAGCTACTGGCACTTCCCGCCAAGTCGTCGTCTTATTTCTACCCGTATACAGTTTCCATCATTTATGGATATTAGTCTTTCATCATCATCATCATCATCATCATCATCATCATCATCATCATCATTATCATTGTCTGGTTCTGAATTAGAATCTTGAACTTCATTCGAAAGAACTTCCCTGTTGCTTTCATCACTTTCATTTTCAATGCCATAAATCTATATCTTCATCCAGTCATTTGCAAATGTTGTTTGTATTTTCCGTACCCATTGGAGCCAACTACAAAGAGGATGGAACGATGTCACACATTTTGTTTTCATAAAGTTACTGCATTGCATCACTCATAACCATATAAAAACAATTTCACTTATCTGATGACGTCAGTACTCGCGTGGATTACAATGGTAATCCACTCGGAAAAATTCTGTATCACTTGATAAAACTCCGTATAACTTTGCAAAGCGTTACGACAAATACGTCTAAACACCAGTAATGCCTCACTAAGATTGTGACGAGAAATTGCATTGACGCTCAGCTACGCAGTTCCACAGGCGGTGACGTAATACAGGATTAAATATCAGTGGATTACTATTGTAATCCAAGCGAGTACTGAAGGGCTAGATAAAGACAGTGAGTGCTTTAAAAACTTTTGTGTTAAATTTAAATTTCCTTGAATTAACCTATGAAAAAATTGAAGCTGATATATTCATTGGCTTACAAATTCTAAAACTGATGATGGACAGGCAGTTCGAAAATAGAGAGTGTAACAAAAGTTTCTGTAACAGTATGTTAAAATTATTCTCTTGTTTAGTTTCCATTTTCTCAGGCACCATGACCAAATTTTATGGTGTAGGAGTTGGTGCTACTTGATTGTAGTGTGATGCAATCCTTTATTAATAATTTGGCTGAAAATGTGATATTTACCATCAAATATTTGGGAAAAAAAAAACTAAAATTTTCACTGTACCAGAAACTTTTGTTACACTCTGTAGTTTGAGTGGAAATGTAGAGGATGCCTGCAATGCGTTCAGAAACGTTGTTTTTAATTTCCTTGGAAATAAAAAGAACCCAATAATGAAAGTTATGTTACAAAGTTTTAAACAGATTGGTTGCAACATGAGTGTCAAAGTACATTTTCTTCATTCCCATCTGAATTATGTTCCCGATGATTTAGGAGATTTTCGAGTGAGGAACTAGGTGAAAGATTTCACCAAGATATCGAAAAATGGAAATAAGGCATCAAGGGAAATGAAGTGGTATATAACATAGTATTTATTGCTGGATGTCGGAAAGGGACTGCACTGAACAACATTCGAGGAGGTCAAAAAGGGGAAAAATTTGCAATATTGACGTAAGGTTATGAATGTGTCTTTTCTTACAATATGCTTGTTGAAAATAATTTTCATGACGTTTTATGAAGCTACAACTTCATTTCTAGGTAATAATTAATTTATTATCATTTATTCAGATTTTTATGATGTGTATGAAAACCTGACGTGTTAGAAGGAATTGGAGAATTTCGAATTCAGCACAAAAATCCGTTAAGAATCGTATATCAGAAGTAAAAAAAAAAAAAGTTTCAAAATGCAGACCAGTGTAATGATTAGGGAGAATTCACAGAAATTGTTACACCTTGTCTTCTTCTACCTCGACCTTGAATCTCTGGAACTCTCGCAGCCGAATGGCGTGGGTATTGATGAAACCCGTGGCGTCCTCTGGCTGGAAATCCCCATGCTGGTCCATTGACACGAGATCTTGATTGTACAGGGCGACGGGAGAGCTGCGGGCCACCGCGTTGACTGAAACAAAACTCGAATTATGCACAAGCTACTGCACCAACAAGAATAGTAATCTCTGCAATTGGAATGTACTTAATAGTAATTGATATAATTTAATTAAACTAATCAGTTTGATTACATACTGGCAAATTTTTCAGTGACTATTACACTTTTACTACGTCATAGTACTTTTGACCAATAAAACGGTACGAAAGGACGTATTTCAACCAATCATGGCTGCTTATCGCACAATTTTATCGCGTCCCTAGCATTTGTTTAATTTTATCGCGTCCCTAGCATTTGTTTCATTTTATCGCGTCCCCAGCATTTGTTTCATTTTATCGCGTCCTTAGCATTTGTTTCATTTTATCGCGTCCCTAGCATTTGTTTCATTTTATCGCGTCCCTAGCATGTGTTTAATTTTATCGCGTCCCTAGCATTTGTTTAATTTTATCGCGTCCCTAGCATTTGTTTAATTTTATCGCGTCCCTAGCATTTCTTTAATTTTATCGCGTCCCTAGTTTGTTTAATTTTATCGCGTTCCTAGCATTTGTTTCATTTTATCGCGTCCCTAGCATTAGTTTCATTTTATCGCGTCCCTAGCATTTGTTTCATTTTATCGCGTCCCTAGCATTTGTTTCATTTTATCGCGTCCCTAGCATTTGTTTCATTTTTCGCGTCCCTAGCATTTGTTTAATTTTATCGTGTCCCTAGCATTTATTTCATTTTATCGCGTCCCTAGCATTTGTTTCATTTTATCGCGTCCCTAGCATTTGTTTCATTTTATCGCGTCCCTAGCATTTGTTTCATTTTATCGCGTCCCTAGCATTTATTTAATTTTATCGCGTCCGTAGCATTTGTTTAATTTTATCGCGTCCCTAGCATTTCTTTAATTTTATCGCGTCCCTAGCATTTGTTTAATTTTATCGCGTCCCTAGCATTTGTTTCATTTTATCACGTCCCTAGCATTTGTTTCATTTTATCGCGTCCGTAGCATTTGTTTAATTTTATCGCGTCCCTAGCATTTGTTTCATTTTATCGCGTCCCTAGCATTTGTTTAATTATATCGCGTCCCTAGCATTTGTTTCATTTTTTCGCGTCCCTAGCATTTGTTTCATTTTATCGCATCCGTAGCATTTGTTTCATTTTTTCGCGACCCTAGCATTTGTTTCATTTTATCGCGTCCCTAGCATTTGTTTCTTTGTTTGCCAACATTTCAAACTGCATTGGTCTGGACGTCAAAAAACAGAAAATTACAAACCACTCCAGTCGATGCACAGCACTTTCAAATATGACTCGCATTGGCATTCAAGAACAAGAATTAATAAAGATCACTGGTCATAGCTATGCATCTTCCCTGAAACCCTAAATACAAATAAATGAAGAGCACCATTCGGAAATCCTGAATAAGTTGAGGGATACACCATGTACATCAACGAGTTCACTTCTTTTACGCACACGTCCAATATAACATCAACTGAACCACCAACCACTAAAACATTCAAATTTGAAAATTGTACTTTCAATAATTGTTCCTTTTAAAATTATTCATGTTTATTTTTTATTTCATCATCGTTAATTAAAACTTTTCTTGATGATTTCATCATCCCTAATTAAAACTTTTCTAACACTTGTTTATATTATTTAGGTTATGTTATAGCTTCTGCTATATGATATTATGGATAGTCACGTATCAGAGATTGTTTAATACTAAGATTTATTGAAAATCATCTGTCAAGTGACGTTGATTACTGGGATCGGGATAATTGAAGTGGAATGCAAATTTTTAATAGAAATGAAACTGAATCAACAAAGCCTTCTGGACTAGTAACCGTCCACAGAGTTCAATGAAGATTCCATAGTTGGCACAACTGATAACAAGAAAACAGCCAAACATAACACACTGCTGCCATCTAGTGTAACATTTGTAATTTAGGGATAGTACAATAATACATTTGAAGACAGTTGTATTTTCGTAAGTCAATTAAAATTTTATTGTATTGGAGTACTTCGTTACTTCTAATCTTTATATACTTTCTTCTAATCGTGTAATAGTCTATTAAATCCCACTCCAGTTTTGATTTTCCCTAGATAAACCTGCTCGTGTTCCACCCGCATATTTATCGATAAAATCAAAACCTCTAGTGAGATTACTGTTGATAATTTATTACGGGATTATAAATATGGAACTATACTTAATCATGGTGGGATTCCAATTCGTGAGGCCACGATGCTGCTACCATATTTCGAACGTGGCATATAAATACGCATAGTAATTCACAAATATCTACATCTCAGGAACATCAAAGTGCTCGTATTTCATTGAACTACAGTATATTGATAATAAAAATCAAGTCCTCGACTGTCTCTTCAGTCATTAAAAATTAAAGTTAAATTTATATCCGGGAAACTACGTGAGACTTCAAAGAAGCACGTGGAGCACTTCACTAACACAATCGGAAGAATAACACGCAATCTAACGTCAATACAACCACTCCTAAATCTGAACACTTCACCAACACGATCAGAAGAATAACATTCAATCTAATGTCAACACAACCACAACTATAAACACTTCACTAACACAATCAGAAGAATAACATTCAATCTAATGTCAACACAACCACAAATATAAACACTTCACTAACACAATCATAAGAATAACGCGCAATCTAATGTCAACACAACCACACCTAAATCTAAACACTTCACCAACACGATCAGAAGAATAACATGCAATCTAACATCAACACAATCATTTGTAAATCTAAACACTTCACTAACACAAAAGAATAACGCGCAATCTAATGTCAACACAACCACTCCTAAATCTAAACACTTCACCAACACGATCAGAAGAATAACATGCAATCTAACATCAACACAATCATTCGTAAATCTAAACACTTCACTAACACAATCAGAAGACTAACAAGCTATCTAACATCAACACAAACCACTTCAAAATCTAAAGACTTCAATGATACAATCAGAAGAATAACACGCAGTCTAACGTAAATACAACCGCTCCTAAATCTAAACATTTCACTGACACAATCAGAAGAATAACACGCAATCTAACGTCAACACAACCGCTCCTAAATCTAAAGACTTCACTGACACAATCAGAAGAATAACACGCAATCTAACGTTAACACAACCGCTCCTAAATCTAAAGACTTCACTGACACAATCAGAAGAATAACACGCAATCTAATGTCAATACAACCACTCCTAAATCTAAACACTTCACCAACACTATCAGAAGAATAACATGCAATCTAACGTCAACACAACCACTCCTAATTCTAAACACTTCACCAACACTATCAGAAGAATAACACGCAATCTAACGTCAACACAACCACTCCTAAATCTAAACACTTCACCAACACTATCAGAAGAATAACACGCAATCTAACATCAACACAAACCACTTCAAAATCTAAACACTTCACTGACACAATCAGAAGAATAACACGCAGTCTAACGTCAGCACAATCACTCCTAAATCTAAACAGTTCACTGACACAATCAGAAGAATAGCATGCAATCTAACGACAACACAACTACTTTTAAATCTAAACACTTCACTGACACAATCAGAAGAATAGCATGCAATCTAACGTCAACACAACCACTCCTAAATCTAAACAGTTCACTGACACAATCAGAAGAATAGCATGCAATCTAACGACAACACAACTACTTTTAAATCTAAACACTTCACTGACACAATCAGAAGAATAACACGCAATCTAACGTCAACACTACCACCACTATAGAGAGAGTGAGCAGGACTGGTGAGCGTGCAGGAGACGGTATGACGCGTGTTGCTTGGCCCTCGTGCCGGTCGCGCGCCGGCCGGTGGATATACATTACGTAAGCGAACGCTCTGTCTGACAGATATTGTGAAAAGTCCCTGAAATTGTTTTTCTCTGTAATGCATTCTAGTCTGACATTTCAGGAATGGTATAAAGATGTTCAATGAATCATTTTCTAATATTCCATAGACTACAATAATGATAATTTGTTAAATCGCAGCATGTACATTTCGAATATACTGTTGCTAGTATTACTGCTAATATCATTATTACTTTTTTTCTTCGAAGGACGACCCGCAGACAAGCACTGCAGCCTTAGGCTTATTGTGCAACCTCCTTATGTTGGACTGATTGCTGAACTCCATTTAGAATCGTTCTTCAAGCGCATGATTCACTGCATGGTGCCATTGTATCGATTCAGCCACAGCATCCAGTTCTGATGGAGACCTGATCCTCCGCCTTCCTGTGATGTTATTCTGCAGCCTCCGCAGATCGATGGCATCTGTTCGCAATTCATATGCCTGAATCTGCTGCATCCTCAACCAGAAGTCCATGCTGCCATCGATTCCACGACTCACCAAGGCGCAATCTATCCGAGGGAGCTACACTCTCCCGGTCACCCGCAGTCCGCCTATTGAAGCCCCTGCGGCTTCGCTGGATATGTGCAGCTCCCGCAGACAGATGCCAGCTGTAACCGGATTCTGGTACCAAGTCCGCCATATCCTCCTGGTGAACCTCTAACTACTCAGATGATTAATGAAATGGTACTAATGAAGGCCAAGTGAATCCGAGGTTCAACGCTGAAAGTTACCCAGCAATTCTGTTTCGATTGGTTGAGGGAAAACCTCGCAAAAACCCCAACCAGGTGACTTGTCCCGATCAGAATTTGAACCTGGGCCCGCTCGTTTCACGGTCAAGAAGGCTAACCGTTACTCCACAGGGGTGGACACTATTATTATTATTATTATTATTATTATTATTATTATTATTATTATTATTATTATTCAGGACGACATTCATTATGAACACCCTGATTGATCATGTGGTTTCATCATGTTCCATTTTAGCGAAGATTATATATGACAGAAGAACGAAATATGTAAATAACTAATATTCATTAGCAGATGTCAGGTCTCTTGACACACGTAACAAATGATAGGATCATGTCCCAGAACTAGTCGTTTCAGTAGATCATAATAACATTTTGTATGACCAGCAGATTGCATAGTAACGACTAATAAATAACCGAATGTTGTAATCTGTAATTTAGATGTGAAAGCATGCCGACTGATTGATGATACTACATTGTGCATTCAAAACTCGCTGTATAAGGAGGCTCAAAACAAGTAGAATGTAAGATTCTTCAAATTAATATCAACCGAATGTGGTAGTGAAAACTGTTTTGGTAGTGGCAATTCCTACTCTTGATTATTTTGGTTATAACGACGATAAGGCAGCACCTTCTTTGAATGTATACGGGCTATTCCATCTCAAATCGACCGAAATATAGATAAAATTGACCTTGCAATTTTTAAATACAATGAAACTTTCTCTGTCCGTAGACAACTGTGATAGAATGCTTTGTGCAAAGTTCGAGGCATCAGAACTCCATAGTGTTTAAATTTAAAATATTTAAATTTATCGTATTTTCATAAAATTACCGACTTCAAACTGTTGTGGCTCCGAAACCCTTTCACCCAATGATCAAAATCATGGTTTATTTTGATGCTGAGAAATTAAAGTTTATATTGACATATAAACAGATTTTCTTACTTTTATGGAAATGGAGAAATTTAGATTTTTCTTCATTAAGACGCCATTGCCCACGAAAAAAATATTTTTAAAATATATGGTTAGATTCCGCATTGAAAGTACAAATAAACACATAATTTTTACTGGTGCACCGTTGATAAGAAAGTATTGAAAATATCAAATAAAGAAAATAAATAGTACGCGCGTGAAGTAACCAGCTGACTGTGAGGCGGGATTTAGCCCAGACAAGCAATGGCAGGAGACAAACACGTGATGTTTCGTCTAGTAGCGCATAGCTAGTTTTATCACAAGTTTTCATAAACACAGGAGTAAAATGACGCCCAACGCTCGCTTATCTTCAGCTCTCGGCCAGTGCTTTCTGTACTGGGTCGTTCAAGTCCAGGCGTGTGAAAATAATTTATTTAATACCGAATAATTTCAAGGCAAAACTTGTTCCGGGGCAGGGTATCGATCCCGGGACCTCTGGTTGAACGTACAAGCGCTCTGCCAACTGAGCTACCCGGGAACTCCACCCGACACCGTCTCAACTTTTCCCTTTATATCCACACAACTCGCGTGGGCTGACGAAACGCCAGAGACCTACATCGAGTGCACACAATCTCTGTGTGACTTAGAATTGTGGTTTTCTGTTAACGTACACAGTGACGTATATATTATGAAAATCATAATTATTGCATAATTATTTAATACCCTCGAAACTTATTGCCGAGCCACTAAGCAAACAATGCCGAATCCCTCTTAATAAAGCAAGGTTTTTCTCAATTTTTTTCACATTTTTACAAATGGGCAAAAAGCCTAAAAGTAAGTAAAATCAGATTATCTGTCTCTCTGTATACAATAAAAATAAGGATTAATTCTTATCATAACCTATCAAATGTCAGCTTCAAAATGAGCTCCCGTTCAGTGTTCTGCAGTAAACGGTTCCAGAGTTGTGAGCGCTGAAAGAGGCTTGTTTTTATAAAATACGCTAAATTTGTCGCTCAATAATACGAAAACCGTTTGACTTTCGATAGCATATTTTTGAAAATGCACTGTCCTCAGAACCTTGTATGAATAGGAAGAAAATTAGAGTATAAAAAATGCGAGGTTTTTTTACTGATCGATTTCATATGGAATAGCCCGTATGAATCATTATCAAAGCTCGGAACTTGGGGACTTGTGTCTTTGAACGTGGCTAAGCGACCGGACTTCAATGTCAACAAACTCCCGCTTCCAGCACGGAGGTACTGTCAGGTCTGCTATAAAAGTGGTTCCTGGCTGGAACAACATAATGATAATATTATGATAGGTTGAAACAAGTAATTTTATAGCATATATATAAATAAACATGCAAAATACATCAAATTTACAGTTCTGCTCTGTATATTTTATTACAGTGTATGACTACATACATTCGAATATTTTTCGAACCCATACCTTCTTCGTCTGTTACTTAAACATGATTTGAAACGAAAGAAACTTATTTCCACGTCACATGAAGTGACGGGAGCAAACTTAATTTTTTTTATTTTATTTATTTTAACTAGCTACCTACTGAATACAAATTACATTTATAAAACAAAAAATATGTTTCTAGCCAATACCGTAAGAGTCAGGCTCGTGTACGGTGTGGTCTTAGTCAATAATATAACATAACATTTACAAGGACACTTTACTAAATACAGTAAGTAACTTAATTCAAACCAATAAATACAACACAAGAGCAAGAATAAAGAAGAAAGAGAAAACGAGAGAAAAATACACATCATATATAAATTGACAATTCGACAGAAGCCAGTGATATTCAATAAAAACAAGAATATAGTAGACAGAAATAAAAGGTAAAAAATACATTTGTTAATATTATATTATATTGTAGATAATTTTACAAATTTATTTTTTAAAAGCTTCAACTTTAAAAAATTTCAAATTTGGAAAATGGTTTGTAATTGTATTATAAAGTCTTAGGCCGAAATAAAGTACTGAATGTTTTCACTGTCACTGTTTCCTGTTCGATTTTCAGTAGTTGCTAGCTGATCTCGTATCTGAGAAAGATAAGTATCCTAAATTTGTCTCGAAAATAGTTTTCAATTTCTATGTACTACTAGGGAAGGTTCCACTACGACTTGATCCATGGCTATGGACAAATTTTCCACCGATTTAAGGGACTGCAATGTATTTCAATGAATGCCCGTTTCCAATCTCTAGTTTGTGTTTGACACAAGTTACAAAATATAAACTCTCCATTCGAAGAAAATAATGTATCTCCTCAGAATTCCTCCACGAAATTCTGTACCTAAATTTTAAGAAATATATTTTCAAACGTATACAATACCCATTCGAATAATACGTATTTTCTTATTTTCAAACAGACCGTTTACCTCTAATTAATTATCTGGATGTCATTAGCTTCGACACGACACAGTTTCGTCGTCCGTCTTCCTGTCATTCGATGTGACCACTTTCTTAGTACACACGACTGTCCCTGAGCATTTGCAGGGTGAGCTTTTTGTACGCTGTACCTGTAACCTTACTCATGCGCACGACACACAAGTCCCCAAGTTCCGAGCTTTGATCATTAGACATGGCGAGAAGCGAAAAGTCAATTATCGATAACCAACTGAGTTGTTAAACAGCGTCGATAAGCAGACAGGTGTACTTTTATTAAATTTAAAATGTATAGTTAGTAATGAAAGGTTATTCTAAATTGTTCATCAGTTTCCTTCTAGAAATCGTAAGAAATAAAAGATCTGCACAGTATAAACATACTAGATGGGAAGAATCTAAAGCAACCCCCATTTCGCAGATAACATGGCTCTTCTAGCAACTCCAGCAAATGATGTGAGGGAAGCAATACCTGAAATTCAGAAGAGTAGTCCTGACAATGAACACAAATAAACCACAGTCATGACGAACCACACAGAAGAAAATATAATGATGTACATACAATACAGAGTGGACCGCTCGAATGTACGTACAGTGGAACTCCACAAATAGACACAGCAATGGTCCGTGTGCGAGACGAGGTACGAACTCTGTCTTTCTACGGAGTACTGCGGGCATTGGTAAACATGAGGGCTGTACAATGTGCGGTCCGAAACATAAATAATTAACGTATATAATTTTAAATAATATATTATAGTACTAGCCGTACCCGTGCGCTCCGCTGCACCCGTTAGAAATAAATATAAAGTAATTATATAATTAAAATAGGACATTTGATCCAGGGAACATTCGTGTTTGATAGAAGGATAAATCGTTTATTATGTTACTTAATTTAAATTTAATTAAAAAATTAAAATGCGATAATTTTGATCCAGAGACACTCATTTGGTCATAAAAATTAGTTTAGGAAATACAGGAAACGAATATACAGAATAGCCTATCAAGTTTTCTGTGCATAAGAATCTATTTTAATCTTACCTGTCCTCGATTCACTCAGAAGTTACTGTGATAACATTATAGCATTATGTCCATCTAGAGAAACTACACTTTCCAATGGTGAATTAATAATTAATTATACAAATCGGTTAATTTAGCTTCCGATATTACTTCATAGAAACGCAGAAACATTATCTGTAGGCTATCTTTCATAGCTTTCGATTGTTGCTGTCCAAAGCCCCTTATAGACGAAGTCATTTGTTTTTTAATTCATTACACGGCCTTAGATGGCAGTTATTTTAATTTTAAAACTCATTTATCTCATTAAATATCAGTCCTATTAAAATTTTTCAAAGAATAAAACTTATCGGAAATGATTTTTAAAGAAATATTTGTTATGTAACATTTTTCACAAAAAAAAACAATAATAAGCGAGATATTTCGATATATTTAATTCAGGCCCCCTTATAACCCCCCTTTTAAATAATGTATTTTGAATGCCATATAGCCTATAATCTAAGTTACAACGAACTTAATTTATATTCCAATTTTCATCGAAATCCGTTCAGTCATTATCGCGTGAAAAGGTAAAAACCTACAGACAGACAGACAGACAGACAGACAGACAGACAGACAGACATACGAACAAAAATTTCAAAAAAAGCGATTTTCGGTTTCAGGGTGGTTAATTATATATGTTAGGACCAATTATTTTTGGAAAATCGAAAATTACCAGAAAAATTTCGGCTACAGATTTATTATTAGTCTAGATATGTAGTAGTATTATATGATATTCTTATTGAATTTGGTATTCCCAAGAAACTAGTTCGATTAATTAAAATGTGTCTCAGTGAAACATACAGCAGAGACCGCATAGGTCAGTTTCTATCTGATCCTTTTCCAATTCACTCCGGGCTAAAGCAGGGAGATGCACTATCACCTTTACTTTTTTACTTCGCTTTAGAATATGCCATTAGGAAAGTTCAGGATTACAGGCAGGGTTTGGAATTGAACGGGTTACATCAGCTTCTTGTCTATGCGGATGACGTGAATATGTTAGGAGAAAATACGCAAATGGTTAGGGAAAACACGGAAATTTTACTTGAAGCAAGTAAAGCGATCGGTTTGGAAGTAAATCCCGAAAAGGCAAAGTATATGATTATGTCTCGTGACCAGAATATTGTACGAAATGGAAATGTAAATATTGGAGATTTATCCTTCGAAGAGGTGGAAAAATTCAAATATCTTGGAGCAACAGTAACAAATCTAAATGACACTCGGGAGGAAATTAAACGGAGAATAAATATGGGAAATGCGTGTTATTATTCGGTTGAGAAGCTCTTATCATCCAGTCTGCTGTCCAAAAATCTGAAAGTTAGAATTTATAAAACAGTTATATTACCGGTTGTTCTGTATGGTTGTGAAACTTGGACTCTCACTCTGAGAGAGGAACATAGGTTAAGGGTGTTTGAGAATAAGGCGCTTAGGAAAATATTTGGGGCTAAGCGGGATGAAGTTACAGGATAATGGAGAAAGTTACACAACACAGAACTGCACGCATTGTATTCTTCACCTGACATAATTAGGAACTTGAAATCCAGACGTTTGAGATGGGCAGGGCATGTAGCACGTATGGGCGAATCCAGAAATGCATATAGAGTGTTAGTTGGGAGACCGGAGGGAAAAATACCTTTAGGGAGGCCGAGACGTAGATGGGAGGATAATATTAAAATGGATTTGAGGGAGGTGGGGTATGATGATAGAGACTGGATTAATCTTGCACAGGATAGGGACCGATGGCGGGCTTATGTGAGGGCGGCAATGAACCTTCGGGTTCCTTAAAAGCCATTTGTAAGTAAGTAAGTATATTGTAGTATATGCAAAATATATAACAAAACAAATCCGTAACAACTTAAACTAGCCGTACCCGTGCGCTCCGCTTCACCTGTTAGAAATAAATATAAAGTAATTACATAATTAAAATAGGACGTTTGATCCAGGGAACAACTTTTACAACAGCGCAAGATAATCTGCTTGGCTCATTACCCAATTTTTTTTTGCATTGCATTTATTGCATATATATTTTATGTATTTTAACACGATTCAATTGAGCATAGTTAAAATTTGAATTATAAAATAATGGATTGCTAAGCTAACGTACTATTACTGCATATTAAATCAATACACTCTCGTTGTTCGTTAATTATCTGAGATTAAAATGACTGTACATAAATATTATTTTAAGAAATACAAAAAACGAATGTACAAAATAGCCTATCAAATTTTCTGTGCATAAGAAGCTATTTTAATCTTACCTGTCCTCGATTTACTCAGATGTTACTGTAATAACATTATAGCATTATGTCCATCTAGAGAAACTACACTTTCCAATGGTGAAATAATAATTAATTATACAAATCGGTTAATTTAGCTTCTGATATTACTTCATAAAAACACAGAAACATTCTCTGTAGGCTATGTTTAATAGCTTTCGATTGTTGATGTCCAAGGCCCCTTATAGACGTAGTCATTTGTTCTTAATTCATTGCACAGTCTTAGATGGCGTTATTTTAATTTTAAAACTCATTTATCTCATTAAATATCAGTCCTATCAAACTTTTGTAAAGAATAAAACTTATCGGAAATCATGTTTAAAGAAACTTTTGTTATGTAACATTTTTTATGGAAATTAATAATAAGGGAGATATTTCGATTTATTTAATTCAAACCCCCTTATAACCCCCCTTTTAAATAAAATATTTTGAATGCCATATAGCCTAAAATCTAAGTTACAACGAACTTAATTTATATTCCAATTTTCATATAAATCGGTTCAGCCATTATCGCGTGAAAAGGTAACAAACATACAGACAGACATACAAACAAAAATTTCAAAAATGCGATTTTCGGTTTCAGGGTGGTTAATTATATATGTTAGGACCAATTATTTTTGGAAAATCGAAAATTACCAGAAAAATTTCGGCTACAGATTTATTATTAGTATAGATATGAAAGAGCATTCAATTGTTTATACACCACATTCGTTTGTTTTCGCATCTTCTCTTTTCTATCGTCGCTTGGCAACCTGGATTATTGTTATTTTTGATTAGAGCTGAAGATAATAAATCTACAAAAACATATTGAGCATTTCTTGTAATAGTTGTGTTTGTGTATTAAATTATTTTAAAATGGTGTATACCCTTCAAGAAAGAACATAAATCATCCTTATTGATTAAACTTAGGAAATTACACAAAATAAGCCGTGTTTTCATCCTACAATCAACTGATAATAACAAAGCTTCTTATAATCACTACAGAATGCCTGGTATTTAGATGAATTTTGTTTTATCCCATGCACTGTTCTGGCGAAATGTCACATTCCTGAGCGATGGCTCTGATTGATTCACCTTTTTTAAACCGTTCCAATAGTTGTAACTCCTGCTTCAACATAAGCACACATTTCTGTTCCCTGCCTCGCTGCCAACGTGTACCAGTATCTGCACACTACTGAACTGGTTCAACCGGTTAGCCTTGTGCAGCACGGGACAGGATGCGTTGACTTACCTTGTATCGTGAAGTATACGAGAGTGAGCGTCTATTTGTGGAGTTCCACTGTAATTTCAATTGTATGTGACTGGTAAACGGTTGAAGATAGAAACCTACAGTAACGTTTAAATGAAAGGAAAAGTCAACGAGTTTTGATATGCACATCACCATATCTCTACATGAGCTCCAGATGTCACTGTGACGACATCGAGGCGATGAACGATTTCTTGCCAAGCACGTTGGAGCATGCCTTCTCGAATGCTCTCAATAGCCTCTATGATGCGCTCCCGAAGATCACGAAGGTCTCTGACTGGGGTGGCGTACACTTTATCTTTGACGTAGCCCCAGACAAAGAAATCGAGCGGTGTTAAATCCGGAGATCTCGGGGGCCAAGCGATCGGTCCTCCCCTATCAATCCAACGGCCAGGGAACACGTTGTCTACAATCATACTAACGTCTACCGAGACGTTCTAGCATCTTATTGGCGAATTCCATTCGTTTGAATTTGTCATCCGGCTCCAGACGTTGCATTAACTGCACTTTGTATGCGTTTTTTATTTTATTTTTATACGAGTATTTCAACTTCATAATGTCTGAATAGGTTAAGTATTCGTTAATATACAATTGTTAAGATTTTGTGATCGAATTTTAAGGATATATTATTTACACTTTTATTTTATTCACGAAATAGTCCTAATAAATGTCACTCGAGGTCTGAGATTTTCCAGAAAAAAGTTCATATCTGAGACATAAGCTAAAGATAACACAGTTATTTCTTAGATATGACTGAACTCATGTCGATTACCCTTACCTGATCCTTTATACAGCTCCACTTGGACCCAACCTGTCACATGACGCTGAGACAAAGCAATGCTATCTCTCACAAATTCACATTCTGGGCTGAACCAAAATCCTGCAATTACAACACAAAAGCAAGCTGTCTAGATACAAAATTCTTCTGACCATTGCAATTAAACATAGGCTTAGTCCTTAAGCTGAAGCCATCAAAGTCATTGAGATTAATGAATTAGAAAACTGTAAGTTTAATATAAATTTTAAAAAAATGTGGAACGTTTAAAGTTGGTGGTTGTGTGATTGTTCAGGTATGGATGTTTGTAGGTTATGATATATGTTAAATACATTAAAGATAGTTATGCATGTTGCATTATTAAATTAAGAGTTATTCAATTCTATCCTTTATGCCAGCCGTGCCGAAAATGTGACTCGCGAGCACATTGTGGCTCGCAATGATAGCTGTGCATTTCTCTTGCTTCCTACCTCCCCCAACCCCTACCCTCTCACTCACTGGAGTCAAACTCCGTTCCATTTGTATTTGTCTCTGACCTGCGAGTGGCGTATCGTCGCAATGTCTCTCTCGAAACCATGTACCTGTACAAAAACGGAAGTTTAAAGTAGGATGGGAGGACGCATTTTTTTGCTGCCAATATGGTGAGAATATTAAATGTATGATTTGTTCACAAGTATTACGAGGAAAACTGTTGAATAACATAAAACGGTATTATACTACATGTTACTGATGAAACTTTAAAAGGTTGTGTTGTTATTATTATTATTATTATTATTATTATTATTATTATTATTATCATCATCATCATCATCATCATCATCATCTTCATCATCATCAACTCTGTACGTCGGCCCTTTTTCAGCAGATGTACGATTAATGCGGTTAGATCTTCAATTTAAACTCACAGATTTACAATGTGATGTTAAATGAAAGCTAGATGTAAGGACTTGACAAATGTTGAACTTTTCAAATCTTTGCCAAAAAAATAAATATCCGAAGCTTCGTTCTTTCGAGTGCTCTGTTGAAACCATGTTCACTACAACTTACGTTCTGAAAAAATAGTTTCAACAATGAAAATAATAAAAACCGACTTTAGATCACGACTGACAGACAAATACCTTCGTGATCAACTACGACTGGCAGTAAGTGACATAATTCCTGATTTTGAAACTCTGTCGCAGAGACATTCTGAAGACAATTAATAGGTTGTGATAATGTATCCTGTGTTTTCTTATTCATTTCTTTCTTCGTTACACGTACTAAACATTAGTTTGTAGCCTTATACTGTATAAAATTATATTTAAGTGCTTGACGTAAGGAAAATGAAAATCCGTTAAGTGAGACAGTTGCTTCACTTCCCGTCCGGGTGTCCGTCTCCCTCCATAGGTGCTATGTACGTTGCAGGTTACACAGTGGCTCGGCGCACGATTACATTTTCGTCACGGCTGCTTTATGCTATCTCGCGGGTTGCACGGGTACGCTCCCGCTAAGGAGCAAGATTCTTCTAAAGTATCACAGGACTTTTGTCCGCATAAATGCACAATTAAACGTTCCACATTAAAAAATATATTTTAATGAAGTTCGGATTGCATTTACCATTATATACGTAGTCCGCCATTTTGTCTCGCAGATATGTCTTGACACGCAACACTTCCCTATCAAGACAAAATGTCTCCAGATCTGTGTGGGCAGCATGAAGAATAGCGCCTCCTGGTGTCTCGTACACGCCACGTGACTGAAAGTCAATATTAAATTATTGTTTAGTCAACTGCTCGAACACAAAATAAGACATCACTCATGAGCAGGCTTCGAGACTTTGGACCCGATACAATAAGTTTACTGTGCATGTACTATAGGTTGTTGACTCGCTGCAGGTAGTGAAGGTAGAGATGTGTTGAGGTAACAACGTTGCTATTTAGAGTAGAGTACGGTAGTATGGGGAAACACACATATGTACATTCTGAAAGTAAATATACATTACACAATGACAATGTCAAAAGAATGTGAAAAGCATTTATTCTCATTTCTTTTATAAGCATTTGTGTTTAATTATACACAGTGTTAATGGTGGAAATAAACATGTAGCAATTTTAATTTCTTCATTTATCCTATTGGTCGTTTTTAGGAAGTGCAGTTACAGTACCGAATTGCAATTTACTACAAGATACATTTTCAGTGTCTCAAACGTAAATATTTTTCGGTTATCTGCCAAACACAGTTTGTACTGTGAAAAGCTGCGCTCTATGTCACATGACGTGATAGGAGCAAAACGAAAAAACCTAACATCATTGCAGTCTCTAACATGATCCATGGCAGTCTCTAAGAGCCATATTCACAGACATTCTTAGCGCGGGCTTCCGGTGGGTGATCAGCGAACTAACGTTTTTCGTATTCATAAACCAGTGTTAGCGATATGATATGAATCCTGTACAAGTAATCACTCGATAGCCGGGGCTAGTTTAGCACGCTCGTAGCGTGGGTTAGCGAAATGTCTATGCATAGCACCCTAAGAGACAGTCCTTTATTCTCAGGTGACTCTATGTCCACTAATTTGCTGTTTATATTACACAATGTTCCATATCCGTTATTTTTACATAAAATTGATTTCCATTTCGTTTTACACGTTCAGTAACCGGTGTACTTGGTGTCTCATTAATTCTCTGCGTCATTTCCTCAACTAATTTGAGAGCTTCCGGCATCTCTTACTCTGTCGTCATCCTTTTACTGTTATAAATCGAATGCAACTGCCGAGCAAATTGATAGGCTTATGTATTTTCCCTGGATCAGAAGTGGGAAAGTTTTGTGTTTCTTACTGTGGGAAGATAAAAAAGACTGGAGGAACGTCAAGGCTAGATCATTAGCTTACAGTTTACTTCCATTCAGTGCGGTACAGCTACATTAGTGCAACGAATCTTCATTCGCATACAAATAAAAGTATAAAAGTGTCGTGCTATATTTCTAGTAGTCGACAGTTTCAGCACTTACTGTAAGGTAAGTCACATTACGTCTGTAATGTAATGTACAGTAGAAACCCGATTATCTTTCACCCTATTAACCGATTGGCGGATTATCCGACTGTCTTTTTCTCGCTTCTTTTTTTTTTTTTTTTTTTTACTACAGAAACATATGAAGTACTACTGTACGTTTTATTAGTACGGGATAATCCATATGAAATCGATCAGTAAAAAACCTCGCATTTTTTATACTCTAATTTTTTCCCTATTTATACAAGGTGCTGAGGGGAGTGCATTTTCAAAAATATACTATCGAAAGTCAAACGGTTTTCGTATTATTGAGCGACAAATTTATCGTATTTTATAAAAACAAGCCTCTTTCAGCGCTCAGAACTCTGGAACCATTTACTGCAGAACATTGAACGAGAGCTCATTTTGAAGCTGACATTTGGTAGGTTATGTTAAGAAGTAATCCTTGTTTTTATTGTATACAGAGAGACAGATAATCTGATTTTACTTACTTTTAGGCTTCTTGCCAATTTGTAAAAATGTAAAAAATATTGGGAAAAAACCTTGCATTATTAAGAGGGATTCGGCATTGTTTGCTTAGTGGCTCGGCAATAAGTTTCGAGGGTATTAAATAAATTATTTTCACAGGCCTAGACTTGAACGGCGTTGTACCGCACGCACTGGGCGAGAGCTGAAGATAAGCGAGCGTTGGGCGTCATTTTACTCCAGTGTTTATGAAAACCTGTGCACAGCCATGACTGCTAGACGACACATCATGTGTTTGTCTCCTGGCCGTGCTTACCTCGGCTAGCTCCCGTCTCACAGTCAGCTGCTTAGTTCACGCGCGTACTATTTATTTTCTTTATTTGATATTTTCAATATTTTCTTATCAACTTATCATCAGTAAAAAATATGTGTTATTTGTACTTTCAATGCGGAATCTAACTACATATTTTTAAAATATTTTTTCCTAACCAAAGGCGTCTTAATGAGGAAAAATTTAAATTTCTCCATTTCCATAAAAAGTAAGAAAATCTGTTTATATGTCAATATAAACTTTAATTTCTCAGCATCAAAATAAACCATGATTTTGATCATTGGGTGAAAGGGTTTCGGAGCTACAACAGTTTAAAGTTGCTAATTTTATGAAAATACGATAAATTTAAACATTTTTAATTTAAACACTATGAAGTTCCGATGCCTCAAACTTTGCACAAAGCATTGTATCACAGTTCTCTACGTACAAAAAAAGTTTTATTGTATTTAGAAATTGTAAGATCAATTTTCTCTATATTTCGGTCGATTTGAGATGGAATAACTCGTACGTACTTTTTCTAGAGAATGTTATTACAAGACTTTACACTTACACAATTTGGTCTACTGGTTGGAGTTGCCGTACCGCACAACTTCAAGATAAAATGCATTTCGTAAGTGTCAAAAGAAAACTTTTGGTGCCAAGTATCGAAAAAACTGCAAATAGTTTAGTGGTTTGGGGAAAGAGAAACTGTGGTCCATCTCGCATCAGAGTACGGGACTGAGGTTACAACTGTGCGCGATTTAATAAAAATCACGGATAAAGTGTATAGAGTATGTAAATCTACAACATGAGACCTCTACTATTCCTATTTTTACGCTGACAGCCATTACAAGGAGTTTCTTTGCCCCTTAAAAACAAGTCGTTAACAACCGAATTAAATTAGTGAACTTCTGATTCACTACCTAGCGTGTTAAACACAAGACTACGGAGGAAATTACGAAACTTCAAGTATTATTCACTTAATTTATTAAAATATTTTATGCTCGACCATGCCGAAATGTAATAATTATACACCTGGTAGCAGTCCTTTAATGCATGTCATTAAAGTACACCTACTCATTAAAGGTCAGGTCTTTCAGCCAATGACGACTCAGGTTACAACTGTTCAGCCAATGATAGGTCAGCTTTCTACCGTTATAAAACCGCAAGTATCGATTATTCTCGGATATGCAATCGAAAGAGAATTAGCGAAAAGTCACGGAGGCTGGAAATCCAATACTGTCGCAGAAGGTTATGATCTGTTACTATAATAATTAGCGTTAATTGTAAATAATATTCAAATAAATTCAATTTGTCATCTCGTTTTTCAATGTCTAATTTTATTTCAATGTTATCTCTCTAGGTTCTTATGGCCTAGCAAGGTCAATGTGGACATCTGTTCCTCGGAAAAAAATCAATACATTCGCGACTGCGCACATCTCACAACATACGGGACATTGCTCCAGGTCAGATACAATAAAATTAATAATATCAAGTTAGAAATATGATCGAGCATAAAAAGTCGTATGAAACTCGCCTATAATGGTAATTAAGAAGCTCGTATGAAAATTATGAAACTCGCTTGCGCTCGTTTCATAAATATCCATACTCACTTCTTAATTACCTTCATTATAGGCTCGTTGCATAATGTACTATTATGGTATGGATTATCCGACGTTTGCAATTAACCGCTCATTCCACTCCCTTCATTACCACGAATAGTAGAAGTTCTACTGTATAAGTCACGATATTTTATTACTGAAAGCAGAAGCGCTGAATCATCGCTAAGCGAACTGTTACTTGCCTATTTCATTTTGAAAGGCGCCGTACTAAGCGAAACCTGTTTCCAGGCGTACATTATTTATATAAACGTTCAGGTCTACTTGCATGGTCTTACTTACTTACGGGCTTTTAAGGAACCCGGAGGTTCATTGCCGCCCTCACATAAGCCCGCCATTGGTCCCTATCCTGAGCAAGATTAATCAATTCTCTATCTTCATATCCAACCTCCCTCAAATCCACTTTAATATTATTTTCCCATCTACGTCTCGGCCTCCCTAAAGGTCTTTTTCCCTCCGGCCTCCCAACTAACACTTTATATGCATTTCTGGACTCGCCCATACGTGCTACATGCCCTGCCCATCTCAAACGTCTGGATTTAATGTTCTTAATTATGTCAGGTGAAGAATACAATGCGTGCAGTTCTGTGTTGTATAACTTTCTCCGTTCCTCTGTAACGTCATCCCTCTTAGCCCCAAATATTTTCCTAAGCACTTTATTCTCAAACACCCCTAACCTATGTTCCTCTCTCAAAGTGAGAGTCCAAGTTTCACAACCATAAAGAATATAACTGTTTTATAAATTCTAACTTTCAGATTTTTTGACAGCAGACTGGATGATAAAAGCTTCTCAACCGAATAATAACTGGCATTTCGCAAATATTGATTCTATGTTTAATTTCCTCCCGAGTATCATTTATATTTGTTACTGTTGCTTCAAGATATTTGAACTTCTCCACCTCTTCAAAAGATAAATTTACAGTTTTTATATTTCCATTTCGTACAATATTCTCATCACGAGACATAATCATATACTTTGTCTTTTCGGGATTTACTTCCAAACCTATATCTTTACTTGCATCCAGTAAAATTCCCGTGTTTTCCCTAATCGTTTGTGGATTTTCTCCTAACATATTCACGTCATCCGCATAGACAAGAAGCTGATGTAACCCGTTCAATTCCAAACCCTCTCTGTTATCCTGGACTTTCCTAATGGCATATTCTAAAGCGAAGTTAAAAAGTAAAGGTGATAGTGCATCTCCCTGCTTTAGCCCTCAGTGAATTGGAAACGCATCTGACAGAAACTGACCTATACGAACTCTGCTGTACGTTTCACTGAGACACATTTTAATTAATCGAACTAGTTTCTTGGGAATACCAAATTCAATAAGAATATCGTATAAAACGTCTCTCTTAACAGAGTCATTTGCCTTTTTGAAATCCATGAATAACTGATGCACTGTACCCTTATACTCCCATTTTTTCTCCATTATCTGTCGAATACAAAATGTCTGATCAATAGTTGATCTATTACTCGCATGGTGTACATCCAAATTTCTATCATATTCGATAGAGGAATAAGACATTATAGTAATTAATTATAAAGAGGGTTGTACTCACAAATGTCACTGATCGAAACTAACAACGCTTCGATTAAATTACTAAACGTCCCTACTCCCTAACGTCTAATGCGTGTCCGAGTGAGAGAGGGGGGAGAGAGGGACGGAGGGGAAGGGGCGGGAAGGGGAAGAGGGAGAGTAGAGGGAGATGGGGAAGGGAGGGGGTAGTACGTGTTTTTATGAGTGTTTTGGCATGCGTACATGCGCATGTGCACTTTTTTTGTATATGTTTTTGCGAGACCTGTAATCACATGAAAGAATCTCATTTAACTAGGTTGCGTTAATTGGATTAACATCTTTATTCTTGATAGATGAGTAGGACTAAGTGCATAATGTAATTTGTTACATTTGTTGATATAATAATATAATGATGGGTGTTGGGCTTTTTCCATTTATTTCTGCCATGAATTATAAAAATAGAGACATTAGAGTAAAATACCAGAAAAGCGTCAGCATCCTAAAAAAACCGGTTCAAGTGAGTTCCACACTCTTCATGTTCATAAATGTCACGTAGCTAGAACAAGAATAGCCTACAGGCCTTCCATGTTGAAGATCGACGCAATCTCCATTCCACCATATGGTGGTTGTCATATACAGACATGGACAAATTATTAACAAAATTGACGATTTTTATGATAATTCTGTTTACAAAATTTGACTTTTCAATTTAGACTACAGTTGACAATTTTGCATATTTCCATCATTACAGTAGACAGAAATATGCAAAAACGTCAACTGTAGTTTAAATTGAAGAGTCAAGTTTTGTAAAAATATATAATAAAAATCTTCAATTTTGCTAACAATTTGTAAATTATCAAAAATGTCAACTGCATTGAAGAGTCAAATTTTGTAAAAATATAAAACAAAAATCTTCAGTTTTGCTAATAATTTGGAAATATCCAAAATGTCAACTGTAGTCCAAATTGAAGAATCGAATTTTGTAAAAATATACAATAAAAACCTTCAGTTTTGCTAATAATTTGTAAATATCCAAAAATATCAAATATAGTCCAAATTGAGGAGTTAAATTTTGAAAAATATACAATACAAATCTTCAATTTTGCTAATAATTTAGAAATACACAAAAATGTCAACTGTAATCTAAATTGAAGAATCATATTTTGTAAAAATATATAATAAAAATCTTCAATTTTGCTAATAATTTGTCCACGTCTGTAGTTTTCAGAATTATTCAGTGATCAGACTTTCACGGATAAAAATGGCATCAGTGGAGAATTCATTCCAAGTCCAAAAACATTTCTACTGATTTTAAATTAAATCTGTATGCATCGAATAAATACAAATTCTTTCTTTCTACTAATAATGTTGTTCTTTAGTCCTGAAGACAGGTCTGAAGCTCATAAGTGATACCAGGAAGGCACCATTTATGAGGCAACTAGGTCAGGAGATAATGGGGTAGGGTGGCCAGTTCCTTTCCCCCTCCATTGCATATATCGCCGAATAGCTACATATTACTAGACAGTTGTGTGCAGTTGTGTTATCCTGCTCAGGTATTTAGTACGAGTTGAATATGTAGTGCTGATCCATTCATAATGTGGAAGTCAAAACGTTAAATTCGCTCAGAGATACGAAATGCAATTAAGAAGTATGAGAGTGACATTTTATGTATTAACGAAGACAATATCGTGTGTAATGTATGTAAAATTGAAATAAAAACCAGAACGACTCAGGCTATAGAGAAACATTTTATTTTTTTTTATTTTATTGGGTTATTTTACGACGCTGTATCAACATCTAGGTTATTTAGCGTCTGAATGATATGAAGGTGATAATGCCGATGAAATGAGTCCGGGGTCCAGCACCGAAAGTTACCCAGCATTTGCTCGTATTGGGTTGAAGGAAAACACCGGAAAAAACCTCAAACAGGTAACTTGCCCCGACCGGGATTCGAACCCGGGCCACCTGGTTTCGCAGTCAAACGCGATGACCGTTACTCCACAGGTGTGGACTTAGAGAAACATTGCAACAGTACATCGCACAGGAAATGCGTTGAAATGAAATCTGAGGAACCATCTACTACATCATCATCACCATCATCATTTAGTTGTGAGGGTCTAAACGACACGTGCAACATGATGCCCAGTGCAAATATTCCTCTAAAGAAATTGAGTGATCCCCATTTTAGAGGTTTCCTTCAGAAATTCTCTCGATACAAAAACTGTTTAAGCGATAGGCGAAGACGATTCAGCTTCGACAACTTACGAGAATATATCGTCGTTTACTGCAACGCTGGTAATTGCACCAATGATGACGATGTGCAAGGTTTGCTACAGTACGTTATTTTTCTTTCCCTTCTGACTGTACGGAGATACAGTAGCATGTTGACGTCGTCTCTTTACGTTTAAAATCTGTTGAGTCAATGGTCTGAATGAAAAAAAAATGTAACCTATAGTAAATGTGCACCTACATTCAACGATAAGTCATCCCGCATACGCTGTCTAGTTATTACACTAGTCAGACTTCAGATGCATACAAACAATTGTTGTTCTTCCTCTGACACATATCGTCAAGTGAGATGTACTGCCTGATAATAGATGTACGTATCAGCCAGAACCTCAATCAGAGGATACTACTAATAATATCAGCTATGAAATTTATAATCACGGCATTTTAATTTCAATCTGTGTTCTTCTCATTTAGAGAATAAAATCTCTCTATTTTATCGTTCCTCATCGTAACAGATCCTAAAATTACATGAATTCTCACCTTTAAGCCGATGAATCTGTTTTCCACAATATCAATTCTACCAACACCGTGCTTTCCTCCAGCCTGGTTCAGGAAGATAAAAATCTGAAGTGGATCTGTTACAACAGTGCTGCCCTCTGTCAGATTCTGAACACTAACAGGAATTCCTGAAAAATAAAGTCATTAGAAAATTAATGAGAGGAGAACGAGAGCCAATTATACTGCTAGAAATGCCCCTCGTGATATTTATGCACTTCAGACTTTCTGTATGCTGTGCTGCCTTAGTCGATTGTACTCGAAATGTTCACAGAGTAGTATTTATTATCAGTTCCTCTATGATTGTCTGCAATTGCATTCATTCCTATACTATTGTATAATTGCGAAACTGGGGTAAAAATAAAAATGGTGATTAAAAGTGGTGAATACTGACAAAGTTGGAAGTTCGCGTAACAGATAGATATTTGAAATTGTAAGAGTTATTAATTTCTCAATAACTACAATTCTGTTCCATAATCATTATTTTTAATAGGTATTGTCGAAGGCATAATATATGCATAGACATGGTCAAATATATACAGTACATTAAAATTTAAAATATGTCAAATATAAAATACATTATTCATTTCATTTCAAGGGCCCATGCGTGTATCCTCTAAATCATACCTGCACAAAAAAAGCTCAACGAGCGCGCGCGCTCCTTCGGAGCGGGAGAGCTGTGTTTACCGCTCGCCGAATCGGAGAGGAAGATACGTCAGAATGACATAGACTTGCTACAGGTAGAGGAGAAGGAAACGACCATTCAGCTATCTAGTGGAGTACAGTGTGTAGACCTATTCTCAGTAACTGTTTCACGTTGCTTACCTACTGCTACAGCACAGTATGGAGGAATCTAAAAGACGGAATAGTGATCATCAGGCAAATTCTTTCAATGTTGCATGGGAAAATGCTTGTTTTTTCATAGCTGCTGGAGTAAATACTCAGTGCTTTATCTGCCACAACATAATGCGTCATTACGAGTCCAGACATAAAGATACTAAAGATATTAATCTTCAACAATTTAAATATCTCTCTTCAGGGAAAAGGCCAGCTCAGTGTTGATATGTTGAATAAATTACGGGATTTCAGTCGTAAACTTACACTTTTCGTAAGTCAGTTTCGGAAAGGTAATAAATATGGCTTACTTTCAAACGATAGAAACTCCTCGTGATGAAGCCATGTTGAACGATTATATACAAATATTAACTGAAATTCAAAATGAATTTAATTCTAGATTCCAAGATCTTGTCTTAAGGTCCACACCTGTAGAGTAACGGTTAGCGCGTCTAGCCGCGAAACCAGGTGGCCCGGGTTCGATTCCCTGTCGGGGCAAGTTACCTGGTTGAGATTTTTCCGGGGTTTTCCCTCAACCCAGTATAAGCAAATGCTGAGTAACTTTCGGTGTTGGACCCCGGACTCATTTCACCGGCATTATCACCTTCTTCTCATTCAGACGCTAAATAACATAAGCTGTTGATAAAGCGTCGTAAAATAACCTACTAAAAATCTTGTCTTAATTGGAAATAAGTTTAAAGTTATAATAAATTCCTTCAAACCAGTTGAAACAATACCATATAAGTTACAGGTGGGCCTGGTTGGCGCAGTTGGTACAGCTCTGGCCTTCTATGCCCGAAGTTGCGGGTTCGATTCCGGGCTCATGTCAGTAGATTTACTGGCATGTAAAAGAACTCCTGCGGGACAAAATTCCGGCACACGAGCGACGCTGATATAACCTCGGCAGTTGCGAGCGTCGTTAAATAAAACAAAACATTTAGGGCCGTGTTCATAGGCATTTTTAGCGCGGGCTTTCGGTGGATGATCAGCGTTTTTCGTATTCATAAACCAGTGTTAGCGATAGGATATGATTTGAATTCTGTACAAGTAACCAGTGGATAGCCGGGGCTAGCTTAGTACGCTCGTAGCGCGTGTTGCGAAATGTCTATGAATAGCACCCTTAACGATTTACAGCTCGTACTTATTGATCTTCAATGTAACCTAAGGGCTAAAGATCGTTTGAATAATACTACTAGCCTGGTTGAGTTTTACAAGACTAAACATTAGCAATAATATCCACGACTACACAGGCTGGCTGTGAAAATGATTGCTATGTTTGGCTCAACATTTATATTTGTGAGCAACTGTTTTCTATAATCAACTTTAATAAAGGCAGACATCGAACATCTGTAACTGATGTTTCATTACGATCAGTAAGCTACTGTTCCTTTCAGCTGCCAACAGCATAAAACCTCGTTTTCATGTACTGTTAAATAAAAAAATAACAAAATTGTAAATTTAAATACGTATAAAATTTCTATTATTTCTGTAAAATAAATATTTCTGTATTAATTAATAAGTCCAAGATAGTTTTGCAAACACTGAACGGGAATTCATTTCATAAACACTCTTACTAGTACTGTATTTCCTTTTGTGTACATTTTGTACGAGATCACCCCTTCTTCCAGTCCACCCTATACAGAGCGCAGCTAATATCTGCATTCCGCTCATGAGCTGTGAGCCGGCTCGGAGAGCGCAAACCTTGTGCAGGCCTGCTCTAAATTGTAGGGACACAAATTTATTAATTTCATTTTTATATAATTCCTGAATTCGTGAGTATTTTTTGTAAATTTGATGTCCTCAGGCAAACTATTGTAAAGTTTGATACCAAAGACCATATAGGTTCTGCTAATATTTGTAAGATGGTGTACTGGAATAGTTAAACTATTTTTGTTACGAGTATCATAAGTATGAAAGTCACTATTTTGGTGAAAATCAGAGAGATTTTTATAAATTAGTTGTAAAACATTAAAAATATATATACCACAAACAGTGAGAATATTATACTGTAAGAAATGTTCCCTACAAGAGGTCCTACTGTCAACGCCCGCTGTGCACCTGACAACACGCTTTTGAGCCATAAATATATCATTCAGCGTGGTTCCAGATCCCCCAAAACAAATGCCATATGAAAGCCTTGACTCAACGTGTGCGAAATAATAAGACAATGAATAGATTTAGCAATGATAGAATTTGTAAAAACGAGAAAGTATTCTGATAATATGAGTTTGAGGATTTGCCGCGGAATTGCCTGACATTCACCTTACAGCTGGGGAAATCCAATCCGTCTAAGCGGGATTCAAACCCACACCAGAGCTATGCCTAGAAGCAAGATTCCTATTCGCTACTTAGAGAACACGTAGGTGATTTATTCTTCCAACTCTATAAAATGTACTTAATTAACGCTGTAAAAATGAAGTGTGATCTAACTAAAAGAATTATTTGTACTATATTAGATGCACCGAACACATTTTTTAAATTATTCACTTTTCCTCCATTTCTTAAGTTTTTTATTTTTAATTTAAAAATGGGGCTGATATCACGGTTCATTTATTTTATTTTTTTAAGGTCAAGTTCATATTTCCATTTTCCACATACAGGCTTCATTTTAACTTCTTATGCTACATAATTAATAACAATTAATGCTGGTGTGAGACAAGGTTGTCCTTTACTAATTCTGTGGCCAGGAGAAAAAAGGTCTTAAGTCAATTTTTTGTGAAAATGAGACTTTTATATATTCTGAAAGCGGAAACAATTCCCTACAATCTGGTAAAACGGCTAAAGTCAAATAAGACTCCTGACTGGATTTATAGAGCGTTACCAAATGTCCTAAGTACTTTTTGAATCGAGCACACAGAATAAAGGACTTAAGAATATTTAATACTTTATTCCTTACAAACCATCACATGTTTACTTTCCATGCTTCCCTATTAAAAAGGTCTAACTTGTATTTTAGCTATTTTATCACATCCTTTTAAAACTTTAAGCACCAGGTAAACAGTCCTATATTGTTTAAGTCCTATTTTTCATTCCTAATAATTTACATTTCCATTTATTTTGACATGAAAAAGGTCTTATGTTTAAATAGTCCGTTCTTCTCAGTCTGGGTTGTAGTCTTAAAAGGGCTTAAGTGCGGCTATTTTTGGAAATAATCAAGAAAATTCGATGAAAGAGTAATGGAACAGAGAAAAATTCTCTCCGGCACCGGGACTTGAACCCGGGTTTTCAACTCTACGTGCTGATGCTTTATCCACTAAGCCACACCGGATACCCACCCCGGTGTCGGACAGAATCGTCTCAGTTTAAGTTCCAATTCTAGGGTTCCCTCGAGTGGCCGCCCTCTGCACTACGTCATAGATGTCTATGAACGAAGGACTGAAGTTCACACATGTGCTGAGGTGCACTCGTTATGAGTGACTAGTTGGCCGGGATCCGACGGAATAAGCGCCGTCTTAAATCACGAAGTGATTTACGCATATCATATATGACGTAGTGCAGAGGGTGGCCACTAGAGGGAACCCAAGAGTTGGAACTTAAAACTGAGACGATTCTGTCCGACACCGGGATGGGTATCCGGCGTGGCTTAGTGGATAAAGCATCAGCACGTAGAGCTGAAAACCCAGGTTCAAATCCCGGTGCCGGAGAGAATTTTTCTCTGTTCCATTACTCTTTCATTGTATGATGACGCAAATTATCTGCATGGAAATAACATACCTATGTACTTATGTACATTAAAATAATATATATCAAGAAAATTGTTAAAAGAGCAACATTACCTATTTAAGAAGAAATATAAACAAATAATATCCAGGAAAAAACCTCTTAATTAAAATAACTCTATAATTGACACCAATTTCAATCTTTCTACTGCTCTCCTGAAAAGTATAAAATTTTTACTCAAGACCTTTTTTCTCCCGGCCACAGAATTTATCCTAATGTTCTTTTCAGTCAAACCTCTTGCCCCCCCCCCCGCCAAAAATTAATTTTAAGTCGGCGCCACTGGATTAGACAAGAATTGAGAGTTCAGGAAATAAACGATACAATTAACTTGTAGGTCTACAGGGCAAATGGAGACATCATGTGGATGGTACTGCAGATGGTAGTTAACTCTACAATACCAACCCAAAGGAAGAAGGAATCAGGAAAGACCAATGAAAAGATGGTCAAATGAATATGGAGTCCAAACCGTGAGGAAGAAGAATAAGATCCTATTTATGCGACACGTAATTCACATGCAGTTGCTATTAATATGATGTAGGTGCGAACAAATGAACTCGTAGGCCTAATATACAAAATCTTGCGAAAAACAGAAATGACGCCCTTGA
>JAJSOF020000040.1:28168691-28321191 GCA_025594305.2 Periplaneta americana | reverse complement strand
GTTATGCTAGTAAGTATGAATACAAGACACACAGATGGCCAATCCTATGAGCAGTGGCGTGCTTCTGCACCTCTGAAATACTGGCATATATCGCAAATCAATTCTAATAGTTGCAGCTACTACTCTAGTATGAACACCACTGAAAACCGGAATACATAGGACAGAAGAGTCGGTCGCGCGTGTACAGTAGGGGTGGGATGGGGTGGAATACGGAGTTTCGTTGCCAGTATACGATTAATGAACGAGGCGGCATTAATGGAGTTCATTGTACATCCCTGTTTGTGTACAAACTGTGGAACCGAGTTTGTGACTCAGAGCGCTCCATCCCGCAGGCCCGGGTCATGGATAAATATATAATAGAATGCGAAACTGCGGTCAGCACCATCTGGCGGCAGGGGGCTCAAATGAGATGATCAGCGCCCGACGTCGTAGGTGGTGAACATTAGAACTACGTGTTGGGTACATTACCCAGAGTTCTCTATTTATCCGTTCGAGACGTTGCTCAAGAAGTCAAGGTGGCAGCCAGAAACTTGCTAATAAGTGAACATAAAGTGATACTACGTGTGTATAAGCAGTGTATGTTAAACAGTGATGTTTATGGACGTTGTAAAAATAGTGTTGTTGAATGTATTGTAAAGTAATAGTAATATAATAAATTGAACTATCTAAGTAGTTCTTGCAGACTTTTCCATTGCGCTGTACAATAAATACCCAAAGAATACAATCCCAATTATCTAACCTTTTGCTTTATTTTTTCTCTGTCTGGTTATATTTTAATTGGGTAGTGTAAAATAGATCGTCTCTTTTATCTTCCTGTTGTCTCCGGTAAGAATTTTCAGTAGAAGATGCTGTGAGGAATAAAAATGTAAATGTTTTATTTTAAATTGGGTTAGTTTTGAATTCGATGAGGGTGGGAGGGAATACTTTCTGCACAGTTTAACATTTTCGTCACCAGGTGCGCTGCTAAATGCTTGGAGCAATTAGTTTTTATTTTCGGTAATTGGTGCGCAGCTAGATGTAATAGATTCGCCTACTCCCAATAGGTGGCAAAAAGATCGATTTCTACATTAGCGCCTCTAGCATGTGTTACGGGAAACTCAGTAAGTTTCGCATCGTATTATATATATTTATCCATGCCCGGGTTCTGTTCCCGGTCTGGCCGTGGCGAAATTTGTGATGGACAAAGCAAACATTACGAGAGTTTTACTCGGGGAGTTCCCCCTCTTTCATCCCATTAACATCTCTTCTCCCCTTCATTTCATCTATCATATGTAGTAGTTATAAGTAGGCTGGGGTGAACAAGATTGCCAGCAAATCTGTGGAACGCCTGGAGTGTTTGAATGTGTCAGACAATCAATGACGCGGCGGCGTGTGCAGGAGTGCATTCAGGCGCAAGGTGGACATTTCGAGCACTTTTTGTAGTGACGCATCAATGCTGGTACACAGCAAGGGCTGCAGCTACACGAACAGGGGTGTATCAAGTAGGGCTGTTAACAATTTCAGCAGAGCCACCGGCGTAGCTTAGTCGCTTGCCTGGCGATTCAGAGTTGAACAGGTACGATTCCCGCTTGGACTGATTACCCGGTTGGGTTTTTTCTGAGGTTTTCCTCAACCAGAAGGCGAATGTCAGGTAATCTATGGCGAATCCTCGGCCTCCTCACCTTGCCAAAAACCATCTCGCTATCACCAATCCCACCAACGCTAAATAACCTAGTAGTTGATACAGCGCCGTTAAATAACCAACTTAAAAAAAGCAATTTCAGCAACCTTGGTAGTTGTGTACCTCAAGAACTATCGAACATACGATGTACTAGGGCATACGAAAAGTAATAAATAAAAATAAATAATAAAAACGATACCCTAGTAAAAAAAATATGATATACAAATTCAATTTATTTAGGTTACTTTTGACACTACATACTTCAAAATATTGTCTCCTGCCATGTCAACAATACGTTGTCATATTCTAGGAAGACGGCGGACTCCATCTGCAGCAGCATTTTTGTATATATCTCTCACTGATCAATCTAAAGCTGTTCGGACGTCAACTGTTAATTGTAAGCGAATACCTCGCTTCCACCCAACTTGCAATAGTTCAGTATGGTAGGACTTCTCTCTCACAGGCTTTTTTTTTTCTCGCTGTTATTTATACTCGCTTTAACATCTTTGGTCATATAGCGAGTTAATCTTTGGTTGAAATCCGAAGGCCTGTACTATTGAATAATTTCGAGGAAAAATTGTTCCGGGGCCGGGCATCGAACCCGGGACCTTTGGTTTAACGTACCAACGCTCTCCCAACTGAGCTACCCGGGAACTCTACCAGACACCGATCCAATTTTTCCCTCTATATCCACAGACCTCAAAGTGGGCTGACAACCGTCAAGCAACCAACATTGAGTGCACACTAACTCTGTGTGACTTAAATTGTGGTTTTCTGTTACGTACAGTGACGTGTATTATGCAAATCAAGCTTTCAGGTATAACTCCCTGTAAAGTTAATTTGAATAATTTCGAGGGAAATATTGTTCCGGGGCCGGGCATCGAACCCGGGACCTTTGGTTAAACGTACCAACGCTCTCCCAACTGAGCTACCCGGGAACTCTACCCGACACCGATCCAATTTTTCCCTCTATATCCACAGACCTTAAAGTGGACTGACAACCGTCAAGCAACCAACATTGAGTGCACACTAACTCTGTGTGACTTAAATTGTGGTTTTCTGTTACGTACAGTGACGTGTATTATGCAAATCAAGCTTTCAGGTACTATTGTTGAGACTGGTTCTATTGTTGTGAACTAGATGGCGACTGTATATTATGTAATACTGATTTGTTATGAATATGATTTCGGTGATGAATGGGCCGGTGATATTCAGGGAGAAGATTTTCAATATTGCAAATTTATGAAACAATCGCTGGTCTATCACGTAGTACAAGATTTCAATGGTCACCGCTAGGAGCACTGATTTACAGCATTGTTGCCATTACTTATCGATTGCCCTATACTAAAAGCCAGGTTATGAACCGACTAAACCGGAAGCAACGTTCTGTTGCTCTCTTTCTGAGCTCTGTTGCCACATAGTGGGGCGAGATTCAAAGCGTGTTCAGCGTTTGTCACCGATATGTTTAAAATAACTGCTGTATATAATTCTCGATACCTAACACTATCAACAATATTAGTAATTAAAATTACTGTTTTAAGAAAGCACGAGCTAATGACGCTGGTACGAAATGCGACTCGTAATGCACGTGGTACTGCAAATGAACTGGGAAGTTTGGCTACACTGTCTCCGTGATTCCGTTGCTAGATTTTCGTTAGCAGACGACATTTTCACGTGAGGTCCAATGAAAAGCTCCGTTCTCCTTCCCCCCTCCACCCCGCCATACTCAACGTGTCATCGCTGCACAGGCTACCCCTCTAACCCGCACTTTCTCTCGCCCTGCCAACTACTTCCTGTTTAATCGGTTCATAACCTGGCTTTTAGTATAGTAGTACATTCATATGGGCGTTTTGCGCTGTTTTGAATTCTACTGAACAACATCATAATTACTTCCTACATAAATCCATGTACGACGTATATTGATTATTGGAAAACAGTTAACACTAAAATCAATTTACATGAAGATTTTTCTAACTAAAATATTCAAAAGGCTATTGTGAAAGTTGGGAGGTCGGAGGGAAAGAGACCTTTGGGGAGGTCGAGATGTAGATGGGAGGATAACATTAAAATGGATTTGAGGGAGATGGGATATGATGGTAGAGACTGGATTAATCTTGCTCAGGATAGAGACCGATGACGGCGATGAACCTTCGGGTTATTTAAAAGCCATAAGTAAATAAGTAATTTATATTGTACCATGTTTGAAGTTAATCTGCAACCTGCAGGATTTATCTGGAGCACGTTGAGGATCTACTGTCATCTGAAATATTCCTGCAGGAGCTGGTGCAGATGGGTCTTCGAGGACACCTGATTCGTAACTGCAAAGTGCAACATAAATAATAAATCAAGCCTCATTTTGAAACTCATGAAAAGATTAGGAGTTTTCAGAATAGCTTCTCTACCTAATATGCATGAGGTTGGCATCCATACTCCATGGTTCCTTGGGTGTGACAGGCACTGGTATGCCGTGACTGGCAGCATACTGCAGCAAGTCCTGACGTCCTTGGAACCTCTTAATGAAACTTGGGATTCTCCACGGAGCAACCACCTTCAGCAGAAATAAGATGCAGGCAATCATTATTATGTGTTCAGAAACTCCCTTCATGTACGGGCATCTTAAATTACTGTATAGACCAGGCCTGCAGAACTGTAGCTCCTGAGAGCACTGCTATACTCCCCTTTCTTACCCCACCCACCTTTTCTACCAGAGCGGTCATGACGTTCTAGTTACGCTCGGCTGCATTAACATTCATTCTCGCGGCGGCAGGCATACAATACACTATCAAGAATTTACAAATGAACAGATAAAATCCTTAGGAAAATACCTTTAGAAAGTAAGAGAAAAATGAATGAGGGAAAGAAATAAATTAAAAGACATGTAAAATATATTTTAAAATGTGTCTGTGCTAATAATGTAAGAAGGTCTAGCTATGTGTATCGTCCTATTACTAGTAAAGCCGATTAAATCCACTTTTTGTGTAAAATAAGTTAAGTACAGTCTCTGACATGTCTCTCCGTGCTCTGTATTCTACTAAAATGAAATAAGTCTCCGAAATGTTGCTTGAAGAATTTATTATGATTTTTCGTGCGTTGATAAAGTTCTAATTCCTGTTTTTACAAAACTTGTATTACCGGTCTTAACTGGTTTTACTAGTAATAGGACGATAAATAAATTGTACGTTGATAAGTGAGTGATAGCTATATGACCGGATGTCAACGCTGTCATTCAACACTGTAATGCACTCCAGACAAATAAATATTTTTCTTTTTCCTTCTTAGCTTTCATTGATTCTTTACTTGAAATTTTTTTCTTTGTAAACTGTCTTTGTTTGTTTGTGTATTTGTTTGCCTTTTTTCTTACTCTTTTAGCTCTCATCTTCTATTTTGTTCTTGTATTGTTTTGTATGCTTTGTCTAATGGCAGCCTCTAATTTGAGGAAGCTAATAAAATGAAATAAAATAATAAATAAAAATAAATATACATAGGCCTATATATAAATAAATAAATAAATAAATAAATAAATACATAAGTAAATAAGTAAGAAAGTAAGAAATTAAGTAAGTAAATAAATAAATAAGTAAATACGTAAATAAATAAGTAAATAAATAAATATATAAACAAATAAGTAATTAAGTAAATAAGTAGGCCTAAATAAGTAAATAAGTAAATAAGTAAGTAAATAAATAAACAAACAAACAAACAAATAATACGCGTACTGCAGTTTAAAGAGAACTGGAACATGGCAAAATCTAAACCCGTGAATGAATACTACTTCCAAAGGAAATAGTAATATGATTATTTTGTTGTTGAAGACGAAAGAATTGCTTGTGTACTGTGTCCCATCCAATTTATTTCCACTCGTCATTTCAATATTAAACCACATTTCAACAAAGTCCATATTAAGAATTATGGAATGCACAAACTTTCGGGTAAGTTCATTATAACGAACTGTATATTGATTATTTATTTATATATTTAAATTAAGGACGTCACTGGTTATATTCATTTTGAATTGACTTTCAAGGTTCATTACTTAACTGCTATAAATTGATGTTTCCGTAGGTGATGATAGGAGGAACGTTTTCGAAAATCTAAAACAGGTTAGGTGCAAAGAAATCTCAAAGAAACTACCGACAGGAAATCTAGCATAATTGTAAAACTTGAAACGAGATAACGCGTTATAAAAACAATGAATTTATTACAATCCTTTTTGAAAATTACATGCCACCACTGATGAACCTTTGACGACAAGGGAAGGTAAATAACTCTACGCGGAAGTCGATCATGACCAATAGAAGTGGAGTGAGGCTGACGTCATATTTCCCCTTCTTACGAGTTCTGCAGGCCTGGTATAGACAATATCAAAATGTGAGACAATTCAAAGAACAGCAGCAGCTTAATATGCGTAATTGATCACTAGAAAAATTGACTATTTTTTTTTACTATTTTTGGCTGTGTTGTGCAGCTCTAACTAGTAAGAACCTTTCCCAGTGCCGTACACTTGGTTTGGTTACGCGTTTACTCGCCAGAAGTCTTCACTTTTTTTATGCAGAGTTGAATGAAACTATCGCTATGAAATTTAAAACTTACGGTTAGTGTAAAAAAACACACAAATTGCGATAAATGGCAATGAACTTACATTTACAGTAATTATGGCTCGCAATTCTCAACATGTCTGTCGGCCCGAAGAATGCACAAATTCAAGCGACGGACCATCTCCTCGTGCACTTTCGAGAGCACGTCAGAAGTAACCATCTGTAATATCGTGTGCACAATCCTTTTCATCAATTCTGGGTCGGTGCGAGGTTTATCTGCAAACACACGATCCTTAACAAATCCCCATAAAACGAAATCCAGGTAAGTTAAGAGTGAAAACCATGGTGGCCAAGCAATTGTACCTGCGTGACCGATCCACCTGTTAGGAAATACTTCGTCAAGCAAGGTTCGAACAGCCCATGCATAACGTGGAGGAGCTCCATCTTGTTGGAGAATTATATCTGTAGTCAAAAGGTTCATTCGCTCCAACTCTGGGATCACTAACATTATCAGCATGTGATAATCGTCACTGTTAATTGAATGATCCGGGAAGAAAAAAGGACTAATGACTTTTGAATTTCGTTTTATGGGAATTTGTTAAAGATCGTGTGTTTGCAGATAAACCTCGCATCATCCTAGAATTGATGGAAAGAACTGTGCATAAGATATAGATGGTTACCCCTGAAATGTTCTCGAAAGGGCATCGCTTGCATTTGTGTATTCTTCGGGGCGGCAGACATGGTGAGAACTGTGAGCCATAAGTTAACTAGTGTAAGTGCAAGTTCATTGCAATTTATCGTTATTCAATAATGTCAATTGAGAAAAGCGAAATGCAGGTTTTAAAATGTTAATTAATGCGCTTTTCTCTTGTTATTATAACAAATGCGTTTTCATTATCTCCTGAAATCGTTATTTAATTTAAATATTTTATAGTATAATACAAATAACCTGATTAATAAATTAATTAAATGAACAATTGTTATGAAGGAGTGCCATTTCTTTTTATACAATGGACATGAAATAGAACACGAAGATGTAGATGTGGAAGTAGGATTTCGCACTTTATTTAGTACAATGGATTCATGCTCATCGATTTACGTGGAAACAGTCGGCGACACTGACTACAGAAAAGAACGACAATGCCATAAATTGATAGTGATAAGTCGAGCTGCAGAAATTATCGCGATGTATGAGTGTGATTGGTTGGAATTCAAAATTACACTTCATTGGCCGAAAATGGAATGACGTCATGAAATTAAACAATTAATAGAAATCTCAGACCTCGAGTGACATTTATTAGGACTATTTCGTGAATAAAATAAAAATTTAAATAATGTATCCCTAAAATTCGATCACAAAATGTTAATAACTGTATATTAACGAATACTTAACCTATTCAGACATTGTGAAGTTGAAATACTCGTAGATGAATATCGATTATTGCAATAAAAGAATTCGATGTTATTATTCAGTAATGCCAATTGCGAAAAGCGAAATACAGGTTTAACATTGTTAATTACATGTACTGCACTTTTCTCTTATTATTATAACAAATACATTTTCATTATCTGCTGAAATCATAATTTAATTTAACAGTAACAGTGGGGACAGCTATATACCAATGCTTATGTATTCACAGTGAGACATGTTGCTACACAGTGAAGCCATCTCTGTATAGATAGGCCTAATTAAAACACGAATTTTATTACGCCATACGAAAGGCAGTTTGATCAAAGACATTATTACTATGCAAGGTCTTTGAGTTTGATATGCGATGATGTTATATAAATTGTTTAATTTCAATACAAATGTTATAGGCTACAATTTTATAGGTTACGTTAGGCCTACCTGTGGAAGAAGGACCAATGTCAGCTGTGCCTTGTTTCGACTGTTACTTACAATGAGTGCTACACGAAAGCATTTTTTATAGCTCGACAAACGCATTCTCGCTGTAGTGTGTAACGGAACTAAAGCTGCATCTACACAGTTCAATATTCCAATCGCGTATGAGTGCAATCTGGGAAGAATATTGAAAGAATCAAGTTTAAAAGGTACGTTCAATTAAGATGCATAAATATTTTCTGTCTACATGGTGCGCCGTTTTGAACGTGGTCTTCACTGCGTAAATATATTAATTAATATTAAATATCAATCTTGCATTCATTGCTTTAAAGTTGAAAAAAAAAAAGTTTAACCTTGTAGTTGCATCTTAATGTATTCATGATCATCAATTTACGGGGAAACAGTTGGCGACAACGACTAAACAAAAGAACGACCATGCGATAAATTGATAGCGATAAATCTAGCTGCAGAAATTATCGCAAAGTCTGACTGTGAGTGGTTGGAATTCAAAATTTCATTACACTTCATTGGTCGAAAATTGAATGACGTCATATAAACGAAATAGTCACTAAAAAAACCTTGACGTTCTATACGCAGTTAAATCAATTGACATACTAAGTTACATTTAATATCAGTTTCTGTAGACTACAGTCGAATTTGAAGACACAAAAATTATGTCTTACCTTCACTTTTGGCCACAATGCGTAGCAACTGAGCTCAAAACGGACTTGGTCGTTGCCTTTACCAGTGGCGCCATGAGAAATGAACTGCGCCTTTTCTTCCTGCGCCACACGGATCAGTCCCTTGGAGATGCAGGGTCGAGCCAGGGAAGTTCCCAGAAGGTACCGCGACTCGTAGATAAGCCCTGCATTTACTGCAGGCCAGATGAAGTTCGCCACGAAGTCGGCTCTCAAATCATCGATCACCACCTAAAAATCAGAGCTCACGTAAATTGAAATAGGTGATAATTCTCTGCAAATCATCTTTATACTTGGAGAGAGTTATAGAGTAGCCACCCAATTCACAGCCAAACCGAAAATGAAACTTGACTTTCTTTCATAGGATCTGGATAAGTCCAATTGTGTTAGCCTGTGTTATCTATATCGCATATCTGCAGTGCTTGGGAAAAGTGGCGTAAGTCAGTTTCCACAAACATTTTTTTATTAATTTATTGACAACTTATGGAACATCTGCTCGCTTGTGAAAAGAGACGTAAGCATTTCTCGCATTACAATAATTCATACAGAAGAAAATCAAATCGACATAAACCAGTGTGAAGACAGTTTTTTTTTTTCCTTCTTTTGTAAAATTAACTTGTGCCACTTTTCCCGAGGACTACAGATATATCATTTTGATACCGGTAATTTACATTTAATGCTTGTTGTAACATGATGCCTCACTATTTAAATGTCCTATATCAATTGTCTGCGGGCTAAAGCAGGGAGATGCACTATCGCCTTTGCTTTTTAACTTTGCTCTAGAATATGCCATTAGGAAAGTCCAGGATAACAGAGAGGGTTTGGAATTGAATGGGTTACATCAGCTGCTTGTCTATGCGGATGACGTGAATATGTTAGGAGAAAATCCACAAACGATTAGGGAAAACACTGAAATTCTACTTGAAGCAGGTAAAGAGATAGGGTTGGAAGTAAATCCCGAAAAGACTAAGTATATGATTATGTCTCGTGATCAGAATATTGTACGAAATGGAACTATAAAAGTTGGAGATTTATCCTTCGAAGAGGTGGAAAAATTCAAATATCTTGGAGCAACAGTAACAAATGTAAATGACATTCGGGAGGAAATTAAACGCAGAATAAATATAGGAAATGCCAGTTATTATTCGGTTGAGAAGCTTTTGTCATCTAGTCTGCTGTCAAAAAATCTGAAAGTTAGAATTTATAAAACAGTTATATTGCCGGTTGTTCTGTATGGCTGTGAAACTTGGACTCTCACTTTGAGAGAGGAACAGAGATTAAGGATGTTTGAGAATATGTATATCTGGGGCTAAGAGGGATGAAGTTACAGGAGAATGGAGAAAGTTACACAACACAGAACTGCACGCATTGTATTCTTCACCTGACATAATTAGGAACATTAAATCCAGACGTTTGAGATGGGCAGGGCATGTAGCACGTATGGGCGAATCCAGAAATGCATATAGAGTATTAGTTGGGAGGCCAGAGGGGAAAATACCTTTGGGGAGGCCGAGACGTAGATGGGAAGATAATATTAAAATGGATTTGAGGGAGGTGGGATATGATGATAGGGACTGGATTAATCTTGCTCAGGATAGGGACCAATGGCGGGCTTATGTGAGGGCGGCAATGAACCTCCGGGTTCCTTAAAAGCCAGTAAGTAAGTATATCAATTGTAGGTCTACTGTACTTGATCTACAGGACGAAATAAATAAATAAATAAATGAATAAATAAATAAATAATAATAAATAAATCTTATTGCTATCTCAATATTTGATCTTAGTCAGTGTATACAAAGTAAGGTGAATAGGCTAAAGGAAACTCGTAACATAATTGTGGGTGTAAGTACCACTTCGAGGAAGTAGGCCTAAATAAAATGGGTGCACTGCACATTTTCTTCTAAATTTAAAATGAATAAATAAATATAAACGAAAGTGTATATGGAAATCATTCTTATAATAATAAGAGCAACCAGTGGCGTACGCAAGGGGGAGGGGTACCGGGTTTGAAACTCCTCCCTTGAACTTTTTAAAAAAAATGGTACATTTAGATTTGAGAATTTTTTTTATCCATAATCGTTCTCCCTTCTGTCAGAGTAACAAAATCTATACCGACATAAGGCATAGTCCTCCTAACCCTCCTTCAATATATTCATCATGTCAGTTTCATTCTTCATTCTTTGTGAATTCCATGCAGGAGCGGTTATTCAGGTGAAGTAGGTGAAGTGGCACTTCACCTATTTACATGCAAAGCACAATTTTATCTCTTATTAATAATTAATTCTAGTTATTACCGGTACCGTATTTCTAAAATAAAAAAAGTTTTCTTTTCAGTCGTCATGAACAGTGCTTAGTTGTATAAATAGTACCTGTAACCGTCCACTGAATAGAATAATGTCAACTGTTACGAGTGCCAAGCGGTGTCTATTGGAACTTACAATATTGTAGAGGTGAAATTATTTGGGCTCCCATTCTCATACAGCACTTGGTTTCCATGGTAACGTGACTTCACGCACTAAAGAAAGATTGTATGAGTGAAGTACGTTTCTGAGTCTTTCAGTTACGGAGAACTGTCAGACTTGTAGGTGGAGTAACCAGTTTACAGATCTAACGGTACTAACAATAGAGAAGGGGTGAAGCTGGTCTCCAAGGCCGGGGGCTATTGTTTAAGGGCTGTGAAATTTTACAGTACAGTATCTACTGTCTGACTCGAGAATAGTATCCTCATTCCTTGTGTCCAAGCAGCCACCCCTGCAACGGTAAATTAGCTAGCTCTATGTTATTTTATCAGGAATACACCCCACATAGCTTTGCATAGAGATATATCACCCTCAGTTAAACTCAGACATTTTATGAAGACATTATCGACAGGTTTGCGGCTTTAAAAGATAGAGGACTGATTTGGTATGCGAGAAATTGGGTGAGTCCTGAAATAAATTAATTTTCCTGTTTGCATGTGTTCTAGAACTAGTAAAACTGTACTTAATTTACGAATTGTAGGCCTACTCATTATAGCGGTAAAACTTTTCATGCATTTGTGTATGTGAACAGCACTTCACCTATTTTTTTACGACGAGCCACTACTGATTCCATGTTCCATTATTGTGCTTAATTAAATTTACTTCAATATGTTTTATTGTTTCCGTGAATATTCCTGTTAAGTAAAGTAAAGTCTTGCCCATCACATAGCCTACAAATAACTGTTGACTAAATATAATTTCGGAATATGTATTATATTACTTTCTCGTGTTAAATTCTATCGTACCTGGTTTACATGTTTGGACGTTTTTCTGAAGAAGACCAATAACATTTGGGGAAATCTCGGAAAAATCTCAATTAAATAATTATCACAAGCGGAAATCGAACCCACACCCCAGTGCAGCACCAATTAGCATGCAAACGCTCTATTGCCTGAGCTATGCGGGCAGCTAACAGCAGCAGTACTGGCACTAAATTTAATATCGACTATGATGACCATATAATGGTCATAATTATAGCACGAAAATAATTTCATTTGAAGTGTATGTATTTTTTTAAAGAAGTTGAATGAACAAAATGCTACCTAACGTTAAAGCTCTATCTTATTAGAGATTTTTCGCAAATTCGTCGTACTCTAAACGTTAACGCTATGTTGACGTCAGTAATTACGTATTTGATTGCGTATGTTAACATTCGAAAAACTTCGAAAAGAATCATTATACTATATTTCCCGTTTCTTTAACATTTATCATTTCGTAGCTTCTATGATAGTCAATCAACCACGCTGTAATTTTTTAATTGATAGACTACTCATGTCTATGGAAGGCATAGAAAATAATTCTAAATGAAAATCTGTTTTGAAAAGTAAGAAAAAATAACTTCGATGTGATCTGTTCAGAATTGACATTTACATCTTCAAAAGTTGATAAGCGGTAAACTTCTTTGTTTTTTCACGTTAGATTGGGAGGGCCAAAGCGAGAGAAATGTTGAGCCAGAATGGAAATTACTTTTAAAAGTGGTCACTACTCAAAATCTTGACTGATTTCTGAGTTACAGCGAGTTAAAGGAGTGTTTTCGCTTGGCGGAGTACTCACGAATCAACTTTTTATCTGTTAGAGTCTCAAAGAAAAATTCTTTCCTGAGCCTTCTTCTACTTCGGCTTTAATAATTTATCTGCCTTGAACTGTTCTAAGTATATAGTTGAATATCATCCACAGTGATAAATCTCAAACGGTTTTTAACACCGAATTTGACCTACGATAAACTTCATTCACGTTCACGTTATTCGGCTAGATAGAGAGGGTTCAACTATTGAATTAACGTGAGGTAAATAGTTCTGATTGGCTCTTTCACCAATGACGTCAACATATCATTAACGTTTAGTGTACGGAGAGGATGCGAAAACTTTCTAATATTTAAAATGTTGCATATTCGTCTAATTTTAAGTTATTCTTGGTGACAAATATACTATAAGTAAATAGATATTATATTTCCATGTAAATGGGTCCCGTAATTTAAAAGTTTAACCTCTTCACTCAAATTCGTTATGCATGATTTATGAGACGTACAGAGTGATTTATATAGAACTGACACATTTCTTTCATTAATTGTTTCAAAACGAATTGTGCTAGGGACAACTTATTATACCTAAAATGTAGAGGAATTTTGGGAGATTATTTACCTCTATAGCAAATGTTGTCCGGCGTTGTCAAGTCCGGAGATCTCGGTGGCCACAGGTTCCTGGAAATTATTCGGTCGTCACATAACCAGATAAATGGAACCATGCTTCATCTGTGAACCATGTGATGGACAATATAGCAGGATTTTGCACATGAACGTCTAAAACCAACGACAATAAGTCACTAGATGCGCAGATGTTTATGTTGTATTCCTATTGTTGGCAGCTGTTTTCGACATTTTGTGTCAACGTGAAAATTCAGTACACATTAAATCAACGACTCTTCCTTGTGAAGCAATACTGGATTACGAATTCAATTACAGCTACTCAAAGGGCATACCAGAGAGAATTTGGTGTTCGCAATCCTCCCAAAAGAAACACAATACTGGGACTCGTAAACAAATTGGAAACAACTGGATCTCTGGTGAGTGAAAAGGGCAAGCATCGTTCATCTAGGCTTCCCACGGTTGTTGTTGACGTAAGAGCACGACTGGAGCAGTCACCCAAAAAATCATTAAGACGTTTGTCGCAGGAGACAGGGTACACCTACTCAATGTGTCAGAGAGCCTAAAGCCATATAGGGTTACGGTTGTTCATCAGCTACAGGAACCAGATAAGGATAAAAGATTGAATTATTGTCGTTGGTTTCAGACATTCATTGTGCAAAATCCTGCCATATTGTCCATCACATGGTTCACAGATGAAGCATGGTTCCATTTATCCGGTTATGTGACGACCGAATAATTTCCAGGAACCTGTGGCCACCGAGATCTCCGGATTTGACAACGCCGGACAACATTTGCTATAGAGGTAAATAATCTCCCAAAATTCCTCTACATTTTAGGTATAATAAGTTGTCGCTAGCACAATTCGTTTTGAAACAATTAATGAAAGAAATGTGTCAGTTCTATATAAATCACTCTGTAGTATTCCTTGATTGCACACATATAGAAAGTTATATTCTGCATAAATATAAATCAGTCTGAGGAAATATCTTCTTTTAGTAGTTGAATGTATTAATATTATAAATACAATTTCTTTTCTTACTTGAAGTCTAATTCATAGTCCATGAGATAAAGACAAAACTAATACTTATCAAAAGATATTAAACTCATTGAATTTGACGATGTAAACATTATATTGATAGTATTTACTTCATGTACAGTAATCAGTAAATAGCAAAAGTATATAATATTGAACATAAACGCGTGAGTTTAGATACTATCATATCTTTATTTACAGTATTTTGTTCCAAATCATAGCAATTCTAGTTCCTTAGGTTAAGAGTTAAGATTTCTGACGACCTTTCATATTGACAAAATTATGAAAGAAGATAACTTCAATAACAGATAACGCCTTTTTAACAGAAGTTTTCTTAATTTCCTTCAATAACTACTAATATCTTGTTTCTATTCTGTGACGATAATATAAAATGGGGGGAAAGAAACTGGCCATCCTATCCCATTATCTCCTGCCTAGTTGCCTCATAAGTAATGAGATGTTACTTATGAGGTTCAAACCAGTCTTCGGACAATTGACTAAACAACAAAACAACAATATTATACATCAGGGCTGTCGCTGGGCAGTAACCTGAACACACGTTTCAGCGTCACATTGTTGACAAGTAACTCCATCTGTTAGCACAACCATAAAGCATCTAATAGACGCTAAGTTACCAACAACGAAAAAAAATAATAATAATATAAAATGAATTTATCTCGGTAATAAAAAAAATTACGTAGACTACAAAAATAAAAGAAAAATAAATAAAAAAAACTTATAAATTTCAATGGAAATACAAAATTGTACAATTAGTTTGAACTATATAAATGCATATTTTGCTATTTTTGTTAATTATTTTGCAATATTTTTAAATTTCAATACACAATAAATTACAAAAAAAAGTAGCCTAAGCCAAAATGAAAGGAATATTCTTAAACATGTTTCGTTACAAATTCAAATTTTGTCTCTTGCAAATTATGTTTTATTTGCGGTACATTTGTAACTATTCGTGTATCTTACCCTTGAGGCTCCAATCTTCAATGCCTTCTTTCTTGCTGCTTCGAAGTCTTCATCTTGACCAATATTTGCCTAGAATACAGGACACAATAATTGGTTCGTATTTTTCGTATAAATTGAAATAATACCAAAATCTTTAATATACCGGTAATATTTGATAGCAACATAGAAACAAAACAAATTAAAATTATTTTATTGTCAATGTTCTTATGTAAGAAATACAACATTTTTTTTTAATAATTGAAGTCAACCAGAATAACATTTGGAATTAAAACCGTATTGAGCTAGAATTTTCTTAACAAATTTTAGAGGTTATCATCTAATAAACATTGCAAAAATAATGAGGATTTACACAGACAAGAGTAACACAAAAAGAATTATTTGACAATTTACTGAGAGACATCATTCAAGTGTCACATTTTCTGATGCAACGATTGCTGCCATAGGATCTCACGTGTTAAAATGTTATGTTTTATTTAACGACGCTCGCAACTGCAGAGGTTATATCAGCGTCGCCGGATGTGCCGGAATTTTGTCCCGCAGGAGTTCTTTTACATGCCAGAAAATCTACTGACATGAGCCTGTCGCATTTAAGTACACTTAAATGCCATCGACCTGGCCCGGAATCGAACCCGCAACCTTGGGCATAGAAGGCCAGCGCTATACCAACTCGCCAACCAGGTCGACCTCACGTGTTAAAATCATCCTTAGCTATAATTAGTAATAATTTGTACCCAACAAAATTTTTATTGCAAATGATTTCCTACGTTTTCTTATCTTAATGTTTTTTCTTCTTCTTTCCAAGTGTCACAAAATTGTTTTGTTTACTTATTATTCTTTATGAATTGATTAGTAGGCCGATCTATCGAACCCTTATTTAGGGCGGCTTTTGTTTCTACAAATTATCTCTATGCTATGAAGCAACAAGAATGAATTTGGTAACATCAATGTAGTTACTTCTGTGTTTTTGATGCTCAAGTTATTGAGTAGGAAGAATAAGTATGGTAATACTAATACAATTATTTTATGATTCTTTATACATTATTTTTAAGGGTAATAAATTTGTACAACCTCAAATAATGGACTTCAGCGCCAAATATTCGTCCAAAAATAATTCTCGACAAAGTAAGGAAAAAAAAATGTCCATTTAGTCCTAACTAAGATTCAAACCATCGACTCTATTATCTTACCATGTAGGCAACAACATTGTAGCCTTGCTCGATGAGCCACAGCAATATACAGGAAGTGTCCAGTCCCCCACTGTACGCCAACACCACAGTACCTTTTGTTGCACTCATTGCCTGAGCAGTAAATAGACAGTATTATATTTCGGAATATGTATGATAAGAACTTTCTTGTGTTAAATTTTAACGTACCTTGTTAACATGTTTCGACCTATTTTTGGTCATCTTCGAAACTGGTCGTTGTTGGTCTTGGCACCTCTTGTTTCCTGTGTGGGTGCGTTCGTAGTGTAGAGTCAAAGAGTATGTGTTTTGAAATTGAGATGTGTGTTGAGAATATCGTTGGGGAGTGTTTTCGTGTGTCTGTATATTTCATATTGTTCTGTATATTTCATATTGTTCTAGTGTGTTTAGTTTCTGGCTTTTTGGTTGGATGTGCAGTATTTCCATGTCTGTATTGGTGTCTCTGTAGGTTCCGAAGATGACCGAAAATAGGTCGAAACATGTTAACAAGGTACGTTAAAATTTAACACAAGAAAGTTCTTATCATACATATTCCGAAGTGATACAATGTTAAAAGTTGTGTAATCAAGATGTATAGCATTATATTGTTTATTGGTACTGTATCATGTTCATAACACGGTTCAAAATAATTCAGTTAGCAAAAGAAATTATTTACCTGAAGTAGTATGTGATGGTGTAGGGATAAGTAATTGGGTGTGGTATTTACTTTAAAAATAATAGTAATGGATGGAGTATAATTGTTATAGTTTGAAGCTTCTGTCTTAACAAGCAGTTTTAGAGGATAATGCTTGCTTGTTGCTACGTTTCAAGTTCCAAATATGCTATAATTTTACGATGCTCCCTTTATGTTTCTGCTCCTAATGTTCCAATTTAGAAATCTCTCAATTTCTTAAGGAGGGACTCTACTGGTCTTTTTAAACCAATTTTCATATATTGTCAATGTTAATCAGCATGGTTAAAAGAAAGATACAGTACCTATCAAATTTCAAGTGATTTGAATACATAGTTTTGGATTTATTGTAAATAAACAAAAATGAATCATTTGGAAAAGTCCCAGGCGTCCTAATTTTTCCTGTTATTACTCTGAAACGTTTATAGAATACATATAAGAAATATATAGAGTTAGTTAAAAGTCCCGCACCACTTAAACTTTTGAAGCTTTTGGTTCAAGTGACATAAAACTTGGTGTGTGGGGATAACCATATACTAAGAATTCAATAATGGTATTACTGAGATTTTTCTACTTCCGATTTAACCGGAAGTAACTCCAACTCTCTTATTTTAAATGGACAACCAATTATTATTTTTTTTAATAATGCTTATCAAGAGCTTTTCAAAAAGTACTCACACTAGATAATTCTGTATAATTTCAGTGTTGCTAAATCAAGAAAACAGAAAAGTGTATAATCTCATAAGCAACGGTTCACAGACAGAGCCTGTCTGGACATGCAAGCACACGTTGCAAGTGCCGACCGGCAAACAAGAATGAATGAAACATTTCATTCCAGCGCTGGTCGGCTGGTGGATAGCACTACGTACACTACTTGTTCGGTGTTTTATTGTCATTGAAATGGTGGAAGTTGATGAATTAATATCTCCTATATTCCAAAGAAGAGCCATTTGGGATAAACGACTGAAAGTATATGTTAACAGGATCTACGTTGACAAGATGTTGGAAGGAAAATATTCTGAAATTAAAGTCGAAGGTAAGCTTTGATAATTGTTTTTTATTGTAATTAATTATTGGTTTTATTGTAATTAAACAACTTCTTATAACTAAACATATTATTTGATGAAAGGTACATTATAACAAATTATTTTATGAACAATTTTAGCCTCTGAAGTGTAGGGGGTTATTGGCAAAGTATGTCTTAAACAGATCTCTGACAGTTGTTGCTACGTTTGTGGGTCTTCCCAATGGTTTCATTTTATTTTTGGATACAGGGATGACTGATGATTTATGCCCTCTTTATTAATGATTATGTTGTGCAACAGGCATATAGGCCTACACTTGATTATGTCCTCCACAATATTTACCTCGGTTTCTATCCTAGTTGATAGTAGTCCCCATTTTGAAAAAAAGGATGCCAAAAGCACATTCAATTGATTTTCTCATACGTAATAACCTTTTGTTGTACATTTCCTCGTCTATGCAAAGGTTTTTTTTTCCTGAATAAGGCTTGATGAGATTAGGTAGAAGTGGACAAGCATCATCACCAAGAAACACATAGAGCCAGGTAGAAATGACGGACTATGAATATCAAGGTCTTTTTTTTTTTTTTTTCATTAATTTGAACATATCAAATGCTTCAAATGTACTCCCGTCATTTTGCTTACCACAACCACCAACATCAATAATTAAAAACCAGTAATTACCATCTACCTAACGCGGAGTAGCTCACCGCGTTAGTGAAACAGAGCTACCCTCTAGCAGGAGGCCTTTGTCCTTCAAGGGACACATTAGGTTATTATTATTATTATTATTATTATAATTACCATCTGCTACCTCTTGCAAGACCACAGAGAAAAACTGTTTGTGGTTGTAGAACAATGAACCTGATTTCCTTGGACACTTTATTCTCACGTGTTTGCCATCTACACAGCCCAAGCAAATGGGGAACTTTCAAAGAGAAAAACAATCATTTGCAATCTCCAAAAATTGTTCTTTTTTGGGTACAGACATTATGTAGAGATTGAAGGTTGCTGGTGATACTCGCTAAACTCTCTTCGTTTACAATTAAATTCATGTACACCCACTCTTTTTCTATATAATTTCAACTCTACGTTTTCAATCGAGAATAGCTCATCACCATTTGAACTCATCTTCACTACTGACCACGAGTAATAGCTCAACAGGAACTTGTTTCTAGTTTTGTACATGAACCTTTCAGATCATGCAAGTGCTTGAAAACAAGCCACTGGCTACAAGTCACTTGCTGCCAGCTTTGTACGTGAATGCACCCTGTCCTACTACTGCCAAGTCAGATGGCTTAGTTGTGACAATATGCTGGAAAGGTTATTTCATCTCCATTCCTAGAAACTCAAAATTTGCCAATTCCACGACTACCAAGTGAGGAATGGATTTGTAATTTGGCAATTTTGACGGACTTGACTTCGTATCTCATTTTCCTGAATATAACCTAAACTTACAAGATAAGAACACAGGGGCGGCTCGTCCATAAGAGCTGCAGCACTCCCTGCTTTGACAGGAAAATAAAAATATTTATTTTAATTTTTAGAAGAATTGTTACAGCTTTTATTGGTAAATTGCTTTATATTTCATCTGGCCGGGAATATGTACTATTATCTTCTGCATAATCTTCTTGCGCGTCGACTGTATTGGAATTGACACTGCATTCAAAGTCGTCCTGGGATCTGCAGGGTGAGACATCTCGTAAGAGAGTGTGTCTTGACGGTCAGGGGGTAGAGAGGTGAAGGGAAGCAGAGGGAAACTGCCGCTGTTTAAAACCCATATCTCTCTTCAGTGGCTTGCAGAGCCAGGCCACAAGGGATCTTTCCTCCCCTCCCACACCACTATTGTAATGCTGCGTCAAATGGATTATCTATTCCCTTGAAACTTAATGACAAAATTTTTATTTTCTTTTCACATACTTATTGTTGTAGAATCTTAACGAGTTAATAAAACGAAATTCATATTCTCTTTTGCCTTATTATTACTATATATCCAGCCTCCAGCAGAATTTAATATTTGCCTTAACTCAAAATGATTGCACGAGTAGAATCCTTTTGATATAGCACGTAAAATACGAAAGAGACTTCTTTTCCAGTTTTAGAAAATTGTTGACCATCAGTAGGCCTATATCCGAGTGTTGCTTTGGTGTGGCATCTTTGTACCGTAACTTAACCAGTGCAAATGTGCAAGCATGAGTGTGTGTGAATTACAATATTAATTTTATTTTTCTCAACTTTCCCTTGTGGAGAAGATTGATGTAATGAAGTGAAATTAAAGGGTCGTCTGTTACCCGACTTAAATCTTACTCAAGCTTCATCCAGCCGAAATAGTGCATATATAAGGAAGTTTAACAATGAAATTTACGCTAAACATTTGTGTTACGTCGATGTGAACAAAAAAAATTAGTATTCTGTTTTCCTTGCCTCCTCTTCGGTGGTGATACTGCATGGACTAGGAGTGGTGTGACAGATTTAGGACATTTGCCCCTAAAAATTGAAAAGCACGAATCTTCGCAGTCTCACCTGAAAAATGTTGTTTCATTGGCAATGTTAGGCAAAACTAATATTGCTGCGCAATTATGTGAAGCGAACAGAACAAACATTCTCAAACATAATCAAGAAGTCAGAAAACATCGTGAAATTATTTTTAAAAATATTGATTGTATCAAATTTTGTGGCCAATATGAACTTCCCCTTAGGGGACATGATGAAAAACGATTCGAAGAACCCTGATGTGTTTCGTGGGTTGCTACAGTTCGTGAGTAATCTAAACGAGCCTCTCAAAAATCATTTGGAACATGCCACTGTTTAAGGTTATTTATTCTAAGACAATTCAGAATGAACTGGTAGATTGTAAGTTGAGTGTCTGCCGATCTGAAATTCAGACTGAAATCGATGGTATTAGTTTTTCTTTGGGATTAGCAAATGGTCCCACAGACATCTCCCAACAAAGTCAGGAAGTTTTGGTTTTTCGATATGTAGTGCATTTATTTTTGTCCTATACTTATTAGTAATGGTATCAAGAAGTGAAATTTGTATGTACCGAAATCTACTGCAGCTCTCCCAAACCAAAAGTTCACGAGCCGCCACTGTAAGAACAGACTCATAATTAACATGATACATGACCTGAAGGCTTTAATGGACAAGCTTAAAATGTGGATTAATCAAACTGATAACGAGGGATTTAATCATTTCGCATGTTTACAAAAAGTGTTTAATGATGGTTGTAAGCTACCGAAGTACAAAACATTGTTAGAGGATCTTCCCATTGAATTCAGCATCAGGTTTGGAGAAGTTAAGTCTATGAATCATAATGGAGACTCTTCAACAACAATCCTTTCGAAATTCAGCCTCTAGATGTCGATAATGATTTACAGTTAGAATTAATCGACTTGCAAAACAACAACAACACATCATTACACAATTCGGAAACGTTAGTCTGAAATTGTATATTTCATACTGAAACTGTATTTCTTAATCTTCGCCAAGCTGCACGTCCTGTGGTGACAATGTTTAAATCGACATACATTTGTGAATGGCTTTCTCAAAGTTAAATAACAATTTCTTCGGAGACAGAGCCCGAAATTGACAAACTTGTGGACAAGAAACAATGTCAAGCAGCAAAAAGGAAAAATCGTAATAATAAATCAAACAATGATTGATGAATTCTCGTCTGATATTTTTGGAAATATAAAAAATATCTTCTTGGTTGACACTAAAATTAAGAGAATATAACCCTTTCTGCAATGGAAAAATCTCTTCTTGATGAAAATTAATAGTTTGCACATCAAAAGAGAAAAGGAGCTGTTAGAATTAGATACTTTAAAGTAGAAGGGTGCAAAGTGCCAAAATGAAACATTGGAGATAAGATAAAAAATGTAGCTATAAGAATAATTGTACACATATTTGTGTCATATTTTTTTTTTTACTGATAGAAAACAGCAATAGTAGAGTGTTTACTCATTAATAATAGTGGTATGTAAAGACATTATTTCTCCATATTTAATTATATAACACAGATTGTGAAAAGGGTTCAGTAATGGGTACAGTTGCAGTAGAATGGTGCAAAGTCCAATACCTATTTTTTCCTATTCTGGAGCAATTTTTACTGACAGATCTGCCTGTAGAACTGCCTATGCTCCTCACTTGGAAGATATGGAGTCATTGCTAGTAGATCCCCCTTCTTTTCTTCAGTAATTTCCCTATTTTATGCTTTAATTTGAAACAATGCTGACTGCACATCTTTCATGTTTTTTCTTTTTTTCTTTTTAAGCACTTTAATGGTATGCACTGCTTCATTATCATGGGACTGTTTCACAGAAACACTGCCTGCTTTACTAACATCATACTGAATGCAACATGCCTTAGAAATATTCAAGTTCTTGATGGAAATTGTTGATCAGCAACATCTTGCATATTAAGGAAATATGACTCTAGCATTGAAACGGTTTGAAATGGTTTTACAACTTTAGAGTCTTGTACGATTTTAAGCAGGTCACTAGGAATGAAGGCTTTTGTCACTTACTTTCGTATTTCAATCAAAGCGAAATCAGAATCGCATTGCAAGAAACTGTGGCCGCTGAGAAGGAAACGTTGTTCTATGTGCTCAAATAAACCAATGACAACTGAAAAGAGACACATGAAAACCATTACATGGTTTTTGTTCTGAGCTGCACAGTTATTGCTCCAGAATATCAGATTCTTCTTGTTTGTTATGTCCATATTGATCAGTTTTAGTACACACGAGGCAATCTCATTGGTACCTCTACTCGCGATGCTTTCATCCCACATACACATGTAAGACTGCATTGTATCACATGCGCAAACTCCAAAGTTATAACGTGAAAGCTGACATCTGTAAAACATTTCGCTGTGTATAAGTTTGGGCACAAACATGACCTGTTGAAGATCCATTGCATTCTATGATGCAGCTCATAGGGTGCTTACCGTCTGAAACTGCATGGTGCTGGCAACGTAACATCTGAATATCTCGCTTAAGAAACACAAGTGGATGTAGCCTCTTTCATACATCATCCTCCTAGGCACATTGCACTTTTCTGCATAATAATTTCGTTTTCTATGATTTTGGCACTTTGCAATGACATGATATATGAAAAACTTATCAGATGACCAGGAAACAATTGGCATTCATACAGTCCTCTCTGTAGATTAAAAACTCAAAAAAGTTTCATATCCATGGTTTAAGAATTAAAACAGAAAATCAATATCCCGAATTTAAAAGAAAACTTACAAATTAAATCAAACCCTTTAACTCTATTAAATATAGAGTATAATCTAAATTTAACAGAAGAAGTACTGAAATCAGAAGTAAACACTGAAATAATGAAACAATTGTCTTTAGAGACAATTAATATTAGGTACCCTACACAAAACTGGCTTCATTTATACACTGATGGATCCTTGATCTCCAGAGAACAAGGTGCCGGTGCAGATGTTACGTGCTGTCTCTTCTCACTTTATAGATCTCTTGGATATGGAACAAGTTTTGATGGAGAAATCGTTGCAATAAGTGAAAGTCTCAGGAATCTTCTATGCCACATCAATAAATTTAAGAATGCAGTTATATTGTCAGACTCCAAAGCAGCTATTCTATCAATAGTCTCTAAACACACACCTTCATCTCAAACAGCAGAAATAACTAAAATGCTCTCTCAATTAATATCACTCAATAAAAGAATTGTATTCCAATGGATACCATCCCATTGTGGAATCCTGGGAAACGAGAATGTGGATGCTTTAGCAAAGAAGGGCAGCACTGCTACTTACAGACCTGTTACTAAATCTATGTATTACTCTGTGAAAAGATTTATTAAATCTACATACTTAGACTTCAACAAACAAAATTTGATAACACATTCTCAAGGGAAAAAATGGAACTCTCTGCATCATAATCCACATTTCATTCCCGATTTACCACGAAAATCGTCTGTAGCTGCATTTAGATTGGCAACAGGCCATGACTGTTTGACCAAGCACCTGCATAGAATTGGAATATATCAGTCCCCTAACTGCCCATTATGCAACTCAAACCAAGAAATGGATTCGAAACACCTCAAAATCTGTGCTTTATTGGCTGACCATGATAATATCTTTGAAAAATATTGGAGTGCAAGAGGTCAAATGACTTTATTGTCAAACGCCTGGCATTAGAAAACAACAACTTTGTATTTATATATTTTCATATTATGGTATATCATCCAAAAGCTAAAACTGAAATTTAGTATCATTGTCAATTTATTAAAAACGTTTAATTCACTATACGCAAAATTTGAATAAGCAAATGATGATTACCAGCCTTAATTATACAACAAATTTCGGGAACCACTGACTTAGGTTATGCAAGCATATTATGTATATTTATAATAAATAGGTAAAAATTATGTATATTATCATGTAATAGATTAAATTATTATATTTTGGGTGAATAATACCAGTAACATTAATTATACTGCGCAAAAACTGACATCTCTCGAGCATGTTAAGATTATTTTATAATTCTATTCTAATGCAGAAATGAAAATATGCACTCAGATACAGACTGGTAAATTACATATAATTCAAGACTCCAATACACAAGCCCGAAAAGAAAAAAATTTACTCACCAACTGTTGAATCAACCACAGCCAAACAGAATCTAAGGTTTTTTTCTATTTTATAACATATTATAAAGACGGTTTTCATAAGGTTAAGGTTAAAGTGAGGTCACATGATGGTCGTTTAATGATCTTTCTTATCAGTCGAAGGAATTCTATTACATCACATACTCCTATTTATATTACAAAGCCTTATGTAATCAACTTAACCTTTAAACTGTTTGAAGCAAACAAGCATGCAATGAGCACAAGGATCTAAGTTTCCTTCTGCAAAATATACAATTTTCTATTATCATAGACATTAATAATAAAATATAAACTGTACTTTAATGGTCAAGACTGGAAATGTTCATTCTTATACTGAAGAAGTCCACCACTGTGGAGTAATGGTTAGCATGTCTAACCTGAAACGAGCTGGCCAGGGTTTAAATCCTGGTTGAGATTTTTTTCTAGAGTTTTCCCTCAACTCATTATATGCAAATGCAAGGGTAACTTTCGGCACTGGACCCTGGACTTATCTCGCTAAGATATTATCACCTTTATTTCATTCAGACGCTATATAACCATAGCAGTTGCAAACTATGAAAACGAATTAAATAATATGGCGTAATAAAGGAACTGGCATCATTTAGCATACCCTTGTAGGCCTACTGGCATGCCGATCATTTTTTCCAAATCACATAAGTTAGTTAGTTGATAGCCATCCCAACCAGGGTTTAATAATAATCGGCCTCCTAATCAATTCTAAATTAATATTTTTATTTAATTCAATTTTTTCTTTAATAGAAACCCTAGTTAGGTAGGCTATCATTGAGAAATTTATTGGAAATGTAACAAAAAATTTAGGCTACAAGACAAATTACATTTTATAAATAATATAAGTGATGATTAATTATGCTAATTGATGACTTCAGTGCAGTGGAGGATATCATGTCCAGGGTGCTGTCAGGAACTTTTAATTTTCGGAAGACTTCTAAGGACTCCCGTGGGATTGTGCCTCTAGCCCCAATCATAATTCCTATAACGTCCCATGTCTTGATGTTATATTTGGTCCCCAAATCGCTGCAGCATGGCAGATTAATTGCCCGTTTTTCTTTGTAGACTTCTCTAGGTTGTTCCTCGCTGTTCTCAAAACGGACTGTGGGATCGAGAATGAGTCCACATTTTTTTTCGGTCTATAATAATGATATCTGCTCTTCGAGTTGAACCGTCAGCAGAAAGGCACCCAATTACAGACACAGCGGGAAAAGCATGGAGAGTGTTACACTTTGTGATGAGGGTACTAAGAAAAGGCTCTGATAAATCCAAAGAGATTGCATATAAATCACTAGTACGTCCAGTAATGGAATATGGTGCTGCATGTTGGGATCCTTACAGATTAGAACATATTCAGACACTGGAAAAGATTAAAAAACGGGCTCTCAAGTGTTGTCGTAATAATTCACCATTAGAATGGGACACACTCACGGACCGGAGAACGCGAATTCGATTATGCGCACTGTTCAAAACATACAGAGGTGAGCCTGCCTGGAGAGAAATAAAAAATAGGTTGCAGCAGTCAAATTACTCTTCAAGGAACGACCACTCATATAAATTGAGGGAAAGAAGACAGAGGACGGACACTGGAAAGTTTTCTTTTCTCAATCGTACTATCAGGGACTGGAATGCTTTACCTGCAGACTTACTAAAGGCTTTACCAATAACCAAAAATGTATTTAAAAATAGGCTTAAGGACTTTACTAATAGACGGTAGTATATTATACACACTATTTAAAGGGTGTAATTTATATCTTTTTATTTGAAGTATTCTATCAGTGAGGAAGTGTGTTGTGTCAGTGAAGTGTGTAGTATCAGTGAAGTCTATTGTGTAAGTGAAGTGTGTTTGTGTCAGTGAAGTGGCTGTGCAAAGAATTTGAACAGCGAAATGGTTTTGAAGTGTTAGTGAAATCAGGATAGAACCAGTGCAGTGAGTGAGTTGACAGCGAAATAAGTGTAGTACCAAAAGGTACTTGTGCAGGTATAAACCTGTCACACTCGTGGGTCTTAGTTCGAACTTAGAATTAAGATACAAATTAGATTTACTTTAAATGTTATTTTAAGTGATCATGCTTCATTTAATTTAGGATGCTCCTTGTTGTTATTATTATTATTATTATTATTATTATTATTATTATTATTATTATATATCATTATTATTATTGTTTTTTTATTAGTTGTGTTTATTATTAATTGTCATTATTGAGTGCAATTAGTTACCACTGCCACCGGGTATATACCTATTTGCAGTGTGAATAAATACATACATACATACATATATACATACATACATACATACATAAAGCTCAAGGGACAGCACTACCTAAGTCGAGGACGAGAGACTGCAGTGACTGTGTAGGCCTACTGGCATGTCAATTATTTTTTCCAAATCACATAAAGAATATAATATAGGCCTGTAACATAACATAAAAACAATTGATGATCAACAGATATAAACTTCGGGAAATTATGTACGAAAAAGGACAACATCCTTCAAGTGCAGTTCGCAGCTTGTAATTAGAAACATAAATGGAAATAGAAAACAAAGGAAAGGAAAGGTGAAAAAAAAAAAACATCCATTACACTAGGTATGCAGCAAAGGTGTTCCTTATTGCCCACACTTATACTGATGATGCCATATAAAATTGAAATGATATTTTAAAAATGAATATAAAGATTTTCAGTAACAAATTTGTTTGCAAATCACCAAGCCATTAATACAAAATCTGAGGAGAACCTGTACAAAAGATTACATGAATTAGAGAAAATAGCTGAAATATATAATTTAATACATCAATAAATAAAACTAAAATAATGGCATGTAGAGGAAAATAAAATTAGAACAAAAATTTTAATACAAAACACACCAGTTAAACATTAGATTACTTTTAGCGTATTTTGATTATTATCCTATAAAATGGACTAAATAGTAAACTATCATTTTGGCATTCAAAGCATTACTCCCCTTCGTCTCATCCGGTGGAGACTTTCTCGTGGTTGGAGCACAGTACTTTCTATGCTCATATTGCCCAAATGAGTATAGAGAGGTTAACTGCCAGAATCTTTGTTTATCTTTTGGGTAGTAAAAGTGAAAGAGCTTGGACCAAAGAGGTGGAAAGAGGTATACAAGAAGTGATGATTATTCAGGAAGACATCCAAGAATACGAACTTCTTAAGAAGAAACTTAAGAGCATTTCCGAGCTTCCAACTGAAGAAAGAAAAGACACACATAGAATACCAAAAAAAGGGTTAAAGCAAATCAGTTATTTCAACTTGGTCCATAGCAGGAAGGATAGAGAATAATACTTATTTACTGGCTTTTAAGGAACCCGGAGGTTCATTGCCGCCCTCACATAAGCCCACCATCGGTCCCTATCCTGAGCAAGATTAATCCATTCTCTATCATCATATCCCACCTCCCTCAAATCCATTATAATATTATCTTCCCATCAACGTCTCAGCCTCCCTAAAGGTCTTTTTCCCTCCGGCCTCCCACCTAACACTCTATATGCATTTCTGGATTCGCCCATACGTGCTACATGCCCTGCCCATCTCAAACGCCTGGATTTAATGTCCCTAATTATGTCAGGTGAAGAATACAATGCGTGCAGTTCTGTGTTGTGTAACTTACTCCATTCTCCTGTAACTTCATCCCTCTTAGCCCCAAATATTTTCCTAAGCACCTTATTTTCAAACACCCTTAACCTCTGTTCCTCTCTCAAAGTCCAAGTTTCACAACCATAAAGAACAACCGGTATTATAACTGTTTTATAAATATACAGAATAATAATAATAATAATAATAATAATAATAATAATAATAATAATAATCTGAATGAGGGGGCAGAGCAACAATGAATTGTTCAATAGATGAGGAGTTTGGACTTTTTCCATTGAAAATATAAACACACAACATTTCGAAGAGTGGGTATCTCTTCGTCTTCAGGTGAAAAACCTACTGTGGGGATCGTTGCAAACAGGATCAGTCAGACAGACTAGCTGTTTGTAATGATCCCCACAGCAGGTTTTTCTCCTGAAGACGAAGAGAGATCCACTCTTCGAAATGTTATGTGTTCATATTTTTGACAACTAACAATGGAGAAAGTCCAAACTGCTCATCTATTGAATAATAATGAAAAAATGTTTCCAACAACTCTGTAAAAGGAACAATTCAGAAACGAAGATATTACAAATATAATGTGTTATCTCACTCTTAACTCATCTGCTTGTGTTTCTTGTTTAATGAAAATGATAATGTTTGGTTGAGATTCCACTGCATCCACATATTATTCAAGTATGACCTTCCTGGAATTCTTGTAGACTTTAATTCCGTTTTAAGGTAAAGAGCACCTGTAAGATGGAATTTACTACTCTGCTTATCTACACAGTGCTCACATTTAGAAGGAAACTTCGCATCATTCTGCTGCTGGCCAACTTCCTGCTTTTCCGACCCCAGCGTGGGAAGCCAGTTCTAGAAAACATCCCAGCAGTTAGTTGCTTCTGAGAATTGTACTGGAATGTGTGTGTGATGATTGTTGCTTGTATATTAAGTAATCAATTGGAAAATTAAGTATATGGTTGAACAGCGAATTTATTTGGTGGAATTTTACATGAAAAAAGATAACTATAGAAGACGCGTTCAAAGAATTGCTCGTAAATACCCTGACTCTAGCTAGCATTCCTACAAAATCTTGCGTGGACATATTTTATTCTGTAGTTGCTAAATGTCTTGACTTGCCGGTAGTACAAAACAGGCTCCCCACCGGTGTAAACACGGCAAGCAGGAAAGCGTACACTGGGGTTCTGCTGTAATCTAGTTTCCTCGTAAAATGAGAGCACTATAGAATGATACATGAAGACATTATTAGATACAGTTTCACACTTCATACTGTTAGATATATGGAGCCCATCAAGAAGTGGCTGGCACAAGTCTGCGTGTAGGTAGATGGTACAAAGCCTACTGAAGATCTTCTTATGGTCTTAGTGGATCGAATGCTGAAAGAGTCTCTTATAAGTAGGGACCGGATTTTTATGTAATATCAAGGTGTGAAATTTATGTAAGAAAAATAAGATGAATATGTACCAAAATATGTAAAATCATGAATATATTTAATATCAATATCTGGCAGGTATAGGATAAGTAAGACTCTCCAGTTGTGATTTCATAGAGCACCCGACTTTTTTACCGCACACTTGACACATTACTATTTTTCCATCTGTAGGAAAAGCTTCGTCCATCGCAATCCAGGATTTTATTTTTGTCGTTAGGGTTGAAGATACAGGGGCCATTTTAGTTAATTAAAAGCAGTAGATAAACTCACGTGCACTTTATACTGTAAGTACTAAAACTAGAGAACTAAGTGAAATGAATGACACAACAGAACTGCAAGCACTGTTTCGCTTTACTGGAAATAAGAGATGTGGGACACACGCATTTTAGCTGCTCCCTGTAAGAAACAAGTACCTACTAAAACCTCAAACTATAGGCATTTACAAACTGTTGTTTGAAAAGTGACATTCCTGTCTCATTCAGAAGAGTAGGATTATTCCAGCTGAGAACCATACTTCCTGATTGCTCAGAAAATCTCATTTTCGTATAGGTCTACTAAATTTAAAGTAAATAACCTGAAAAGCTATTTATTTTAATCTTTCAACATCTTTCCAGTTTGTTCCTTTACTCCAGCTTCTTTTCAAAAGTCTGCTACTTTATTGCGGCTCATGCCAGACTTGACATGGGTTTTTCCCTGGAAGGATTAGGAAGAAGGTGGGTAAGGTTGCAAATTGCATGGGAACGGCTTGTTAAGACGTGTGCAGAACAATTATAGTTCGAGACAAATCATGTCGTCCTCATCCCACTCTACCACATGAAGGCAACGCTACTTTCTGAGTGATTTTTACAATACAAGGTAGTTGTATGAGAAAGGTTGCCACTCATATTTACAGTGGGCGGTATGGGGTGAGTGCCTCTATTACTTCCTGGACCTAAGGACGTTATGTTTCGTCCCGAAATATATCCTTTCTTGAGTGGGTAAAAAGGCTTTTTAAATCTGTGTATTTCAAATTGTAAACTTCTCCAGCAGAAGTTTTTTTTTTTTTTTTTCATTTAGAAAAGCAGAAATGAATAAAACCCCTAAATATGTAGATTTATGTAATATCAAGCCATAATATGTAATGTGGGGTAAATATGTAAAAATATGTAATATGAAATTTTAATATATTAATGGTAATTACAAGATTCGCAAAGATTTGTTATTTATATACGGTTAGGTTGAAAGGAATATAATATGTAATTACATAAAAATCCGGTCCCTACTTATAAGCCACAAACGCCCATTTTTATTTTCTTCTCAGCTCCTCGCCCATAAAAGCAATTGCTGAAGACCAAAATTCAAGCCACACAGTGAAGCAAGCATTTCAACCACCAGGCTATTTAGGACGTCTGAAAATAATGAGAGAAGATAATTGTATTATTATAATAGTATATTTACATAGGAATACTGTATCAAAATGAAAACTTGATTGTAACAAATGAAAGATACTTTTTCCCAAATGAACACGATTATATCATGTATTTAAAATGTACTTAAAAGCAATAAGCATTAAATTAAATATTGTATTTATAATGTTGATATCTTGCTTTATTAGAGGAATACTGGGTAACAATACTTTCTTTCCATTAAATAAATTACAGCATATTCTAACGGGTAGAGATAGGACTAAGAAACCAAGCATGTTTACAAAATGTACATGTTGGTGATACCAGTTACCATGTACAATCAAAGCATTGTGTTACCATAAGAATGCTGAACAAGAGATCATTGTACATTAATTGAGAAATAAAAAGGATGCTACTCGCCAGCTTTGAAAGTAAACACAGGTCACAATTACATCCAAAATACACGTTTGTAATAATTAAGGGTTCACTTTTCAAAACGTGTAACATCAGGCTTTAATATTATATGTTACTGAATAAAAATGACAGCAACGATGGTGACACAATACTTAGATGTTTATGTACGTATTACTGTAGTCTATAGGACACATATATCGAAAGTGTTTACTTTATGGTAGTTTAAGACCAAGACACACACATTATTGCAAAAATTCGAGAATGCAACTTCTCTGTTATCTTAATTTATATATTCAAAACGTACATCTCTGCAATATAATTTGATTTATTATTCTGAGAAAATGACAGACTCAAATTATCAACACAACATATTAACGTAAACTATATTGTTAAATGGTCTCAATCAAAAGTGTAAGATGGCAGGCCTTGTGACACTGTCAATATGATATCTAAATACCCACTTATAATCAGGGTTGATAACAGTCAAGGAAAACTTAGGAGGCATTTGATAAGAAAAATATCCACTTTAATCAAACACAATTAGGGTTGCCAGATGTCCCGATATGGCAGGACATTCCCGATTTTCAGGAAATTTTCCCGTGTCCCACTTATACCCATCACAGTATGCAAAATATCCTGCTTCCCTACACAGAATTAGAATTCCCGCATGACACAAAACAAATGCACCACGCACCATGTTCAGACTTGAGAGATATGCAGATTTAAAGGAATATTCTCCTACGACTTTAACATATAAATGAGGCACTCAGTGCACAACCCACAATATTATATTTCCACTTTACCTCTTTGTAACAGTGTGCGAAATGTGATTCACAAACGAAAATTGTGCTGAAATCTCCTGAAAAAACTGGGAATGATGTTTAGACCGATTTATACTTTGAAGAGAACATTATGAAGAACTCTTTAAAGCAGTAAACTCAAATGCAAATTTAGGGTTGGGCCATTTGTGCGCTGAGCACCTTAAATATCAAAATACAAACTTAATCTAAATACTTAACAAACATATTATATATTAAATTGTCACATTAAATGACACAATATTGTAAATTATAACAAATGCAATAAGTATTCGTTAAAATGTTGAAAAATAATTATTTAATAAAAGATACTGTAGACAGGCTACACTGTATATCAATTTCAGTGAAATGTCCCTCTTGGATATTTTTAGAATCTGGCAACCCTAAACATAGTATGACATAAATATATCAATGGTGTTCGGGCAAAGGGGATTCAGTAATGTTTTGTGAAAGTGGAGTTTTGTTCCCCAGGGGAATACACACGTTAAATTCTACAAATTGGTGCGCAAAAAAATAAAGAATACAAACATGTGATGTGTTTTATTTGTGTAGAAAATTATTTGCAATAAGCATCAAATGTTTAATTTTCATTTAACTCGAAACTCATTTTTATGACTAATCTCCCTTTACCCAAATACCAGCAATATATACCACGTGGTTTAAAGTTTATCATGTTACTAACACTTTGATACCGAATTGAAGAATAAATCTATTTCTGCTCATTGGGTTGTTTAACTTAACAACTCTAAAACTGAACATTTAAAAATCATTAACATATTATAGAATAAGGAAAAAGGATATTTAGCCACAACACTAACATATTATCACTTCTTTTTCCAAAATATTCTAGAATAGAAAGCAATATAATGAGTCATATTTTCAAATATTTTACTATGATAAACTTCGCATTACAAGAATGATCAAGCCCATGCGATAGTGTAAAATATCGACAATGTAACTAAAGTCATGATTTGAGTCAAGGAACTTTGACAGAACTCTATTACACTTTACAATGTTTGCAGAACAGGAATGATTGGTCTTAGAAATAGAAGCTGAACAGTTCTGTAACAGTTAACAACCCTGACTAGCAATAAAATAAATACATTATTTATCAACAATCAAATTAATATTCTAGAGGTCACTGTATATATTGCACCTTACTGATATATTGAAAGTCAAATGGTTAGGGAGGTTACCATCTCTCTTAGCAATGTCATAGTTATAAATAGACTTGTAATGTTGGGGACCGATTACAAATGTTGACTGCAGCTTGGTACATAGGCCAGGGACGTGAGCTAGTACAAGGACATTGACTTGGTTCTGCGATCGATAATGGGAAATCTGGACAGCCCTAAAAGTAAATTAATATAAGCTACATAGCATTACAAAGATATATTTTTATGTACCTTTCGATATGTGCAAAAGAATTATCATAGAATTCACTCACATTCACTTCAAAACACTCACCAAATTCCGCTGCAAAAATATGTGCTTGAGAACCTTTAACCTTCGGCATTATTATTCAGCAGTTATAGGCTACTGTTTACACATGCTAGAGTACCGACTGGTGAACGGATAGTAAATTTGAAACAATCGTAATGCACCCTATCGATCTCCAACATTACAAGCCTAATTATAAATAAAAAAAATGTATGTCTGTATTAATTTCATGGAAATAAAGGAACACCACCAAATTAAATTATTTTGTACAATATTACGAGCAAAAACAAGTCAGGAAACGTAATGGAAATGTGATGTCTTGTTTTCATGCGTAATTAATTAATATTTTCTTCTATAAAAGAGATCTTCACTATTAACAATGCAACTGAGAGGCTCTGTCTTTCAAATAATATTGATATATGAATAAATGTATTTCAAAAACACTCTTGAAGCAAATAATAATTATACAGAATCTATGTATGTGCATGTGCTATATTAATACAAGATCCAGTGAAAGATAAACATCCTAACAATATAATGAATGACATTGATTACAATAAAGTGGGTTACAAAATGAAGTATAACAATATAGACCGTAAAATTATCAATTAATTAGTTGTTTCAAATATATGGGTATTTAGACTTCTTTCAAAAACATCTCATATTGTACAACATGTGTGAAAAACCGTAATGTTAGTCCTATACGATTTTCACAGAAGCTTGGAATTCGAAGTATCATTTAATACCAACAAATGTAATCAGAAATATAAAAATTAATTTCATGAAATTTCATAAAGAATACTTAAAAAAAAATAAGTGCATATCCTACAATGAAAACTGCAGGTATAAAGCTACTTTTCATTGAGCTAATAAACCAAGAAAATTTTTAATTTAAACCAGAGATTATGTCCGTGCTGCTAGGGATTTCAACCAAACTGATGGTAGTTTGTTACAACAATACAGAAGCTAACTTATCCTATACTTTGAAAGGTGGTAACCCTTATGATTTCAACTTTTTCAGGCAAATCTTTTACAATGAAAATATTATTACATCAAAATATAGGCACTGACTGACCTAAAGCTTATAACTCTCAGCAAGAAACCCTATCTCTTCTTACAACAGTCATAAATCTGTGGAAATCTCAAACACAATAAGATGGGATACCTTCTAGTATGTACATCATCCCAGGAATGCAATCTGCTGTACACTGCAAGATCTGTCCAACCACTGCAGAATCAAACAGGTCCTTACGAATTTCTTTCAATCCCAAAATGCAACCCTACCAAACACATAAGAATTAATATTTACACCAATGACATCTGGCTCTAAAACAGCAAGTATCGTTAGAAATCGACTAATATTTCTGTATTTTATATGCACCATACTTTCTATTCTTGTCAAATAGAAAATACACATAGATTCTTCAAGTGTATAGAATATCCTACTCTCAAGAAAACTGCTTTTGAAATCAAATATGGAATGACTAGATATTATTCTTAAATACCCAACACCATTACAAAAAAAAAAAAAAAAAAAAAAACGGAAATGCATTTCATATATTTTGACCATTGCCAATCAAGAAAACTGTTAGAATTCTACCTTACCAAACCATTACTACTTACACATACACACAAATTACAAGATTCATATAGTTACTACCTTATGTACGTATTACAATTAAATGTCAGTACTAGTTACATTTCAGTTCACACAATTCTACATTTCAGTTAAACTGCGTTCCCAGTCTACTAAATGTCACTGAGTAAAGTGAACGTAATTTTTCAAATCAAGATGATGTCTGGAAAGGCAGAATCCTTTACCACATTAACTTATGCAACATGTATTACAATTTCCATCACTGACTTGACTGGTGATTGCAGACTCCCCACAGATTGCAGCATTCCAATAAGATCTTGTAAAACCAAGTGCACTGACCACATGTGACTTAACTTTTCACTTTCTCGAATTTAATTGTCATCTATATATATAATTTGAACTGGTAATGCAAATTACGGGGAAACGGCTGAACGGATTTTAATAAATGACCCCTCATTTTCAAGCTTGGAAATCAAAGTTTTTCGGAAAAATAGTAGTTTTCAGTGAAATGTCAATTTTTCAACATAATTTTCCTATTTCCCAAAATCCATCTGTCGTCAGTTTTGAGAACTAGCCAATTGCATTCACGGCCGACTTGATGTTCCCTTCGTTTTAACACAGGGATCAAAATGAATTGTCAAGGCCAGTAAAGGAGAAGCGAAGCGAGCATCCCGTGTTGCATTTCAGAATAAAACAAAACACACACTACAGTAAACAATATTACACGAAGGCCATGATCTGCAAGAATGCTGTCATATTTAGAGCTCAAATGAAATTGGTTATTAAAAGCTTAACTTGCTAAAAATAATTTAAGGTTCGATTTTGTGGTGTGTAATTTTCTGGGTACAGCTGTGTATTGGATATTAAAAACTACAAAACTTGAGGTGGTTTGATGACATTATTACCATGAGAAATGAACTATTATTGTAGTTAATACCATGATGTGACTATTTTTCATTAATTAAAAATATTAATGCTGTATTAATGATATGAAAGTGAAACGTTTTGGGGTTATATAAGTAGATGTAGAGAATAACTTAAATTAGATTTTGATTTCTATATTTTACTGAGTGGCGGCTATATAGTATATGTTACTGAAAGCTATAAAACTTACGTAAGATAATAATATTAAAAATCAAATAATTTTATAGTTATTAATCAAGTGAGGTTGGGTCTTTTTCATATATTTAATGGCGGTGTGGTGTAGATATTTATATGCGTGGTTCTCTTCAGTATTGGCTCGAGAGAGAGTATCTTTCATTATTATGGAAGCAAATAACTTTCAGAATGTCTGGTATTCTTCATTGAAAATAAATCTGAAACATGTTTATTTGAACGTCTAATGAACTTAGTTTGCAGCATTTGCTGCACGAGCCACTAGTTATAATATAAGGCTGTGTGAGAAGATTTGGTGATTTATCCATGGAAACTGATCAATTCGATGCATAATCAAAAACATTGGTCCTCTGAAGCTGTTCTTTCAATTTGGTTTCGACACAAAATGTTATGATATCAAGTTATAAACATATATACAGTAAAATTCTATTTGTTCAGCTGCATTCAATGACTGTTCTTCTGATATTACTTTTATTCTGAAACTGCGCAAATAAAACGATTTGGAAAGATTACTGTGTTGTCAAATACGATAAACAGATCGAATTTTGTGGCATTACGAAGTTATGACATGATACTACAAACATAAACAAAAATCACTTAATGTATAGATGACTAGATGTAATCTGCTGTACATTGCAAGATCTGTACCAATACTGTTCAAGTCATAAGATCACGCCATACTACTACTACTATTACTTCTTCTTCTGCTTCTTGGTAGAAGCCTTAGCAATACCTATTGCAGGAGATGCAATGAGCTTGAAACATTACCCCACGTGCTAGGTTTCTGCCCTCAGGGCGAATTACTGCGAATTGACAGACATAACACAGTCCGCTCAATAATTGCTAACAGATTAAGGGAACATGGTGAATACGAAGTATATGAGGAAGTTCAATGGAAGGATCTACACGGCGTGCTGACATCATGATAATTGACCGAGATAAAAAAAGTGCTCTCATTCTTGACCCCACTGTAAGGTTCGAAATTAATGAAGATCAATCAAAGCAGGTACATGAGGAGAAACGCGCTATTTACCTTCCATGCTGTGATGATCTCAGTCATAAATATAATATTCAAGATTGGAATGTCATTGGACTTATGTTTGGTGCGCGAGGAACAATTCCCAAATTTACATTGGAGATCCTCAGAAAATTAAAGGTTCCTGATAAGACTCTTCAGACAATTGCATTAACCATTTTAAAATCTTCACTGAACATCATCAAACACCATCTCTATTCGTCTTTATAATATTCAATGTATATTATTTATTTTCAATAAATTTTTATCGTTTTGATAGCCACCACATCTTGTCGCAGAATATTCTTTTTAAAATTTCATTATGTATTTTTTTAACATTAATTTACATTTTCTTTTTTGTTCATTTGAATGATTAGGATGCCGATATTTTAAATCCAAGATTTGGATGGCTATCATTTCGATGATATTCTCTCTTATATTTTCATTTTACATGGAAGTTATTATTCAGTGCCTGATTTTACAATTATGAGAGTATATTCAAAGCCTTTCAGAAGGGAAAAAGCTGCAAAGACTGAATACTAACATTTCACTAAAACAGTGATTCTCAACCTTTGAGAGACCACAGTCCGGTAAATTCTTTTTCCATAAGACAAGGCCAGTCCCAACATATTTACTAGTAATACCTAAATAACTTTCCAATTTTTTTCAAGTTCATAAATCTAACTAAACGATGGAGTGAGACCATAACAGGCCACTAGGCTTAATACGTGATAAGAAGAAGAAGAAGAAGTATGGTACACAATGAAAACGGTGTGACGTGTTGACAAATAATTTAATTAATTTATCAACTACTTGATTAATTTAATTTTGTAGCATGTTGTAGTTTCTTGAAGCTAACATCATTAATTAATTTATGCTAATTTTCATTGACATATTATCCCTTTCTAACCACCAAAAACTTATAAAATTTATAACATTGGTCTATAAAAGAAATGGTAATGGGAAGAATGATTATGCACTGTATCTCACCATCAATTTAAATGAAAACTGATATATAAATTACGTTGCATTCCACTTAAAATTTAAGCTGTACGGCTTTCAAAATAATTTCTTTAAAAGGAGGGTTATAAGGGAGCCTGAAGTAAATAGATCGAAATATCTCGCTTATTATTGAGTTTTTTAGAAAAATGTTACATTACAAAAGCTTTCTTTAAAAATGTTTCTGACAAGTTTTATCCTGTGCAAAATTTTGATAGGATTGATATTTAACGAGATATATGAGTTTTAAAATAACAAGGCTTTTTATATCAGTGTTGCCTCAGTCAGACTAACACAATGAAGTGAAAACAAAGGACTCATTTAAGATGGCCTTGCACAACAAAGGAAGATGTTTAATTAACACTATTATTGTAATCTATATGCATATAAATGTTTATCAATATTAATATGTAATTAGAGAGTGTGTTTTTGTATGAAGTAATATCAGAAGATAGTTAACCGATTTGAATAACTGAATAATCTCCCCGGAATAAGGGTGTAAGTACATAGGGAAACCATGTACATATACCCTTATTCGGGGGGTATTTAATTCTTTCTCCATTGGAAAGTGTAGCTCTTCTAGATGGACATAGTCTATATATTATTATGGTAACTTCAGAGTGAATTCAGGACTGAGCATAAATGCGCAATATGGTAGGATTAAAACATCCTTATACACAGAAAACTTTATATACTGTCCAAACATTTTTAATTATGTATTTGAGTGAGCCACGGTAATCTATAGCCCTACTTAAACTTTATTTAGTCCATATAAAGAGCTAATTTTATACTAGATTTTAATTTATTTTTGTCCACGGAACATAAACAATTTATCCTGTTTACTAATAATAAAATGGTAACCTGAATATTTCTGGTAACAAGTGCAGAGCGTGGGTTTTGCTTGTATGAGACAAATTTTCTTTTGTAGTGGTATACAAGAAATGTTTAAAATGAAGATTCTCATATTCAAACAGAAGTTCAAATCTAAACAGAGTCGTATGTAGTTTCTTACAAATTACAGTGAAACCTGTTCAAATCGGAACCTGAATAATCCGGAATCCTGTCTATTTCGGAACAATTTATTGGTCCCGGCGAAATTCGTATGTATTATGTGTATTTTTTCCTGAATAAAACGGAAACTGTCCAATGCAGAAACAGAAACTGCCTGCTACTGTTCAAAACGGAAATAATACTTTGGACACACTATATATTGAAACAGCGTGCAATTTCAAGGAATATACGAAATATGTAGGTCATTAAGATAAAAACAAGTTTTCTTTGCAAAATTTTAGAGGGTACGAGGGTGTGTTGGCCTGTCGGTCATAAATTTTATTACCCTGTTGACTAGATAGACGAGTCCCTTCACAGATTTTCAATGCTTCACACTGATATAGTTATAGAGTTAAAGGAAAATTAGAAACGAAAAGTATGTGAAATAATATTGAAGTACAGGTGTGGAAAACTCAGATGTGACAATTTATAGATAAAGATCATAATGAGTGAGTGGCTTGCGGCCAATATTCGTGACATAAAAGGAACCAGAATGCAACTGTTTACGTGGAAATAAATGAACTGTTGTGGGAGTGAGTTCTTCAGGACCCTTCAAAGAACAAGCCAATTTCTGGACTTATTCTGCAAAGCAAGCCATTGATCGGGAAAGATATTAGATAAGCCAGAATTCAAGGCTTCTAATGGATGGCTCCTAGTCCAATTAATTAATAATATGCAGTGATATACAGAACAGTATTATAGTATAGTGTTAAATATTCAATTGAATGAAATTTACTAATCTCACCAACGGAATAAGTGACAGAAAGCTGATTTAAAGTGAGTATCACAACGGCATGGCGTGTCCTCAGGTTGCGGATAGAGGAGACGGCCTCCAGATATGGAGGGTAGCTGCGAATATATTGAATAAGCAGTCGTGGACAGCCGATAAGGAGTGGTCCTCCAGCTTGGGGGTTGGGCGAAGGGCTAACAACCCATCACCGTAAAAAACAGCTTGTTACGAAACCTAACAAGAAGCCTCGGAATGGGACTGATTCTCCGGCACGACCACAGCAAAGGAATAAGGTTATACGATTTGGTACATGGAACGTAACTAGTCTTTATAGAACAGGAGGGGTAACATTAGTAGCAAAAGAACTAGCTAGATATAGAATAGACTTCGTGGGAGTACAAGAGGTTAGGTTAGATGGGAATGGCATATCACAAATAGGCGATTACTTGTTGTATTATGGGGAAGGAAACATTAATCACCAATTAGGAACAGGATTCTTTGTACATAAAAGAAAAAATTAGGAACATTAAATCCAGACGTTTGAGATGGGCAGGACATGTGGCACGTATGGGCGAATCCAGAAATGCATATAGAGTATTAGTTGGGAGGCCAGAGGGGAAAAGACCTTTGGGGAGGCCGAGACGTAGATGGGGAGATAATATTAAAATGGATTTGAGGGAGGTGGGATATGATGGTAGGGACTGGATTAATCTTGCTCAGGATAGGGACCAATGGCGGGCTTATGTGAGGGCGGCAATGACCCTCCGGGTTCCTTAAAAGCCAGTAAGTAAGTGTTAAACAGAATATTTTGTACTTCTTACAGTTTGCGGCATGCCGTTTTGTTTTTCATGTATAAGAATGATAAAATATTCCATTTTAATGTCACACCTGAATAATACGGAAACCTGTCCACAACGAAAAAAAAAATTAGGACCATGTCACTTCCGTCTTGAACAGGTTTCACTGTATTTAAACTACATGCTTCTCAAGTATTGACTATTTTCACATAACATTTCAAAATTGTTCAATTATGAAGGAATAAGACCAATGACTGGTGAAATATGTTCTGAGTATGAATGGAATGACATATGCCTATACGTACAAAAACTTAAATTTCTTATTTCATAAAAAGAAAATTGATAATTTACAGTCGATACATCAAAGAATCGTTCATCTTGTGGTTTATGCACTTGGTTTAATTGAATGAGCCCACTTACAATGAAGTTTCGTCACTTTACAGGGAGGCTGTAAGTCCATACAGTCGTAGTGGAGGGGTCAGCTAAATATGAGACAATTGGCTTTGGTTACATTGAAGATCGGTAATATTTGAAAGAAAGCAAAATGGCTGCCACTGAACACACACTCAAACATAAAATCCTGATGCAATTTAATACATGATGGGCAGAAAACAAGTTTCCTTCAGTTTTTACACAGTTATATCGTTAGATTTTATAAGGATATCTCAACTTGTCAGAGGACTCTGCTGAATCACAACTTCAGATTTCAGTATTGTTCATATTCTTCCAGTATCTATTACAATATTTATAATATACACGTATCCAATTTAACTAAAATATTCATGCATATTGATATGAATTTTTATTTCCATACGTTAACAGTTACAACTGCAATACTAATATGAATTAAAATATTTGGACAAATAACAGTTTGCAGATCCACCAATCACCATTAAAAATACTGTATATAACTGGAGGTTAGGATTGAAAATGGAGGAAGTTCAAACGAATTCTATTAACAAGAAGTAATTTTTACCCTTCAAAACACTATAATGATGACTGTATTGTCTACACACATTTCAAAATATACACACATTTCTTATTTCTTTTAATTATTTAGGACTTACAAGCCTTCTTGTATGTAACTGTTTGGATCAAAAGTTGCGTCAATAATGGTATGAAAATATCACTGAAAAATTCCAGGCAAAACACACAATAATAACACATTATCTGATAAAACGACTCTCATACAATAGTAGTTATATTTATATTCAACAATCAAAATTACATATATATAATTTATTCTTTATCTAATTTTCTTTACTAGTAAGTTGTGGGACTGAGAGGGGGAGGGAGTTAAGGAGTTTTAAATTACTTTAACTTTCTACATAACCTCTATATTCAACCTATGACATGAATATGTAGGTACAGGGCCTATAATGTATCTTATAACAGCAGTGCTGAATGAAAGCAATTAAAATGCTTCAGAAATTATTTCCAATATACAAATTACTAGCAATTCAAATGAAAACGTGGAATGTTATGAAATAATAACACTGGTAGTGAAAAAGTATATATGTGTTATATATACACAAATTAAATTCTAGTAGAGGGACTACGCAGTAAGAGGATGGATGCTTTTAATTGATTTTAAGTGTTTGCCGACATCATTCTTTCACTTACAACTTAATGGCAGTGCAAGCTAAAGTGGCTCCAAGTGATAAGAAAAATTAAAAGATATTTCCATTTTTATTCCAAGTACCTTTAAGTGTGCCACTGGGATGGAAAGACCCCCTCCCAGGTTATTCTGAAATGCAGGAAATTCTACAAAAACATATTGCAATTGCTTTAGCATGTGTCAGAATAGTGGTAAGACCTTGGGACTTGATCTTCTGAATACAGTACTAATCAAGCACTTTTATATTAATGCAAGCAAAATATTACACATTTAGATAACAGCAATGTAACACGCAGCCAATAAAAATTAAATATATGGCATAGGAACAGTGGCGACTGGTGATCTGAAAATATGGTGGTGCACAATGGATATCGAAGAGGAGTTAAACATACTTTAAAGTTTAAAACCGTGTATACCTGAGGGCGTATACGTATAAAGCTAATTTATATGCAATTAATAAGTAAAATGACTAAATACAAGCATACCTATTTATACAGAAAGTCCAAAAGTGGAAGGAGTCGTGGGTGGAGCTCTCTACATTGCGATTTACCCTCATGAAAAACATTTGAGCACAGAATCGTCATCAGGATGCTACCAAGTACCAAGTGCAACGTTTTCGTTCATAAAATTCAAATACAGCTTTTGTAGGCTGTCAGGAGATAGCAGCACTTATTGTCAGAACGACAACTCTTACAACTTTAAAGCAAAATACAAGCTCCTTTATGTATTGTGCCCGTTTGTGTGAATGTAGATTGAGAAAGTAATATGCGAAATATGCGACTGTTCGTTGCACAAGCCGAATGGATACATTTTTCATGCTTATTACTTCGGACAAATGTCTAGTTGAAACAGATACTTTTCCAGTGAATTTAGTTTCTTCTGTACTGACGTTGATGTCCATGTCAGGGAGTGCGACAAACCGTTCTTAATGAGGAAAGCAGTAGACCACGCCTCTAACCCCCTGTCTCCGCACTAGCCGAACATCTCTATAAACTACCTTCCATAGGTTTTCGACATCTTTGCAAACCAAGAGGCTCGGAGGCTCCTGCAGATGTTCAAAACAAGACGCCAGCTGCAGATAGTCATGAATGAAAATTGTAAAATAAAATTATATCTTTAATAGTAACAAAGCCGGGAGATTAGGAACATTACTGGGGGGTGTACAAACCTGCAACCCCTTTGAGAAGCCGCCACTGCATAGGAATATAAAGAAAGCATGTATTTGATTTTACATTTTCTTCGCTAAAGAAAGTTTCAAATTAAAGTTTTGTCAAAACACAGTGCATTTGCAACGCAATGATACAAAGTAGAATCACAAGAAATGTTTTCCTTACGTATATAGAGATTGAGAAATGAATCACAACTTCCTGTGAAGAGGGCGAAGGAGGTAAGACAAGACAAAACAAATGAACAAAAACAAAAATTGGAACATTTCAAACCGATAAGTATAACCCGTCTGATGAAACATTGCAGTTTTCAGATGAGGGCGCTCGTGTGTCGCGAATGCGATCCGCTCATCTCGATGTCTGGCGAGTCAGCTGGAGAAATGTTGGTACAGTCTGACCATAACGAATAGAAAGAAGTAGTGGTCGCACTCTGTTAATTCAAACGGCCGATACCATGCGGCGCTAGTGCAGAGTTCGCTCAGTCTGTTCCGTATGTAAGTACGTAAATACATTTAACGTAAGTTGCACTGTTTACCTTTCGCTCCATATACGTACGTAACTGGCATTGTACTTACAACATTAAGACTATTTAAAAGAAAAACACATTCATATACATCACACTGTAAAACAAATAATAGTTTAATATGTAAAACTTAACTTAGGGCTGCTTGTAGGCATGCAATATGTACTCACCAACAGTTACTTGTCCGACACTTTGGAGAATTTACGAGATGATTTGGCGGCTCTCGGAGCTTGGAGTTCTCGTCGGATTTGTTTCGTCCGGAAGAAGAACCGACATTTCATATAGTGAAAAATTAGTTTCGGTATGATATCCATGGCATGATCCAAGCAGCATCCTGTTCCCGGTGGCTGAATTACAATTGAGGTAATACTGGCTATGCACTCGTGAAATATGTCGTCCCACATTCCATCGCTCAATTTTTCTTTTATTGTCTGTTCTGTTTGCATAAGCAAATGAAACACGCACGCCCTACAACCCGGAACAAAACACGAAGGCATTGCTTCAAATATAACACGACAAAAACATAATAATCTCGTCCTTTAATAAATAAATTGTGAGAGCTACTCACTTGTCACTCTTGTACGAATAACTGCAGATTAGTGTATTGGCACTTAAAAGTATTTAACGCACTTAATTACACTAAAAAAGCAAACGAAATGAACGAACACTCTACTGCTTCTTTTATGGATATTCGCTTCCAACTGAGCAATACCGATCGCAGCGCCACTAATTCTCTTGGTCACCGTCGACAATGCTGAACAGATAGGAGTGCGCACACTTCTTTTTTCTATTCGTTATGGTTTGACAATAAAAACATCAACAGCTGTTATGAACATAATAAAATACAATTACCTATATCATAGTTGAATTTACTTTTTCCGTCATATGTACGGTATATACATGTACTTTATTCCAGAAGTAGCTGCCCGAGGCAGAGGTCTCAATTTCATCTGCACTATCAGTTGAACTGCCTTTGTCTGCTGTATCTGTGCTGCTACCTGGCCTGTCATAACCCATCTCATCTTCATCACTGCTCACAATGCCTATGTTTATTACTACCTTTTCTACGTCCTCTTCCATTAATGCGTCACAACGCCAATATTCGTCCTCGATATGTTTAACAGGTTGGCAGCATTTTATCCAGACTTTTTGCTGATTTCGTTTATTGATTGTGCGGTCATTTGTTTCAAAACTGACAGCCTCCAGAATGTATCTTTTCAGTCATTAAACTGTATCTTTTTCTTAACAGCATTCAGAAGCTTGCGTAGGGTCGGAATTTCTTTTCTCTTCTCATAAAACTCCAAAAAAGTTCTGCGGATGACACATTTTTCAAAATCATCAAGTACAATTTTCTTTGGACTTTTACCAGGAGTTGAAAATTGTCCTCCATTGCGCTTTGCTTCCTCACCTCCTTAGCTATAGTATGTTTTGTTCTTTCACTCTTCCCCACTGCCATTGCTATTCTTTTCACAGCGTTCGTTAATGGAATAAGACCTTTCTTTTTCTCTTCTTTACAAAATTTTAGCACCTTGTATATAATTTTTCTGATTTGCAAGTGTAAGACTTCATGTGACGTAGCAGACTGAACAGAACTGAACTGAGGCATTTCATGTTTACGTCAGAACAGGGTCGTAAGCTATACATGTTTATGTCTTACTCTACCTGCCATCTGCAATGATTCTTCAGACGGGTTATATCCATTAATTTTTGGGACGACATTAAGTACTCATTAATTACCCATAAGAAGCTGTGATGAGACAAGATGATGAGGGGGATTTGTTGGGATGCAACAGGGAAACCAGAGCTCCAGGAGAAAACCTCTGTCACCTGGATCATTGGCCTGCACAGTGTACATGCCTAAAAAGTGGAAAATGTCTTCTATTAGAGGAGCTTTAAGTCCTAAGACATTTCAGTCTCTGATATTGAAGTAGTCATACAAATAAGGAGTTGGCTGTAGTTCGTTAAAACAACAATTTGAAGCTTGTTTTAGTTTAAAACGGATGAGTGGTGCAAATTTTGTAAGGGACATCATTTTATTTTTACTTCAATTTTATTTGTTTTTTTTAGTTCTACTAGTAAACTTCCAACCGTTCTGGAGTCAGAGTCGTACGGTCATACTAAACAGTACTAAGCGAGTGAGTACAGTACATTCCAGAAATATGGTCGCATTCTGCAGTACAATAAGAGAGAGCATTCATTTTATTGAATCATGGGTATTTTCACAGGTACTGTTACGTCGCATCCCAGTCCCCACACCCATTTCTGATGGTTCTAGTGGCTACGTAAATTACAAACATGTTTAAATTAATTTAAATAAAAAGGCCTCGTTAAGTAACTGTCACGTGATTTTCCCCTTTTCTACGACATAACACTTGGATTTGCATGTCTGAGTAAATTTATGCGGATCGGACAGAAGTGAAGATGTATTTACAGTACGTAAAGTAGCCTACTCTGTTATAGAGTAGGTAGAGAACTATTTCAACATGAGCAGAATTATGGCTCCCCATCGCCTGATTTGAGTGCTTTGCATTATTTATTTTGGGGTTACTGTAAAACAGTTGTCTTTGCTAAACATCCCACAACAATACAAGAATAAAAGAATTACGTTCAAGAAACAATGCGTCCAATTTCCGAAGATGTGCTTAAAAACGTCTTAGATAATATGCACAAAAAAATTGAAGCCTGTATCGAAATGAACGGTCACCATTTTCAACAATTTGTTTAAATATCCAAATTGTCATTATTTTTCAATTTAAATGCACTTGCAAAGAAAAGTCAAAAGACAAAACTCTCCATATCATATGCTAATGTGCTGACATAGTATACTATACATTGCATAATGAATACGTCTGCCTGGATAGTTCAGTTAGTGAATAAAAAAAAACACTTATTGTTAATACTTATATTTTGTGTAAATAAAAACCGAACTAAAATTATCAAACTCAAAATCGCGATATTTCCTAGTTTACATAAATGGATGTTCTACTTTTCTTCCCTCCTATACCTAGTAAAGTGATTTGTTTTTATTTTACGTCAGTATCATCGAACTCCAGTCATGGAAGGGGTAGCAACGGCGTTTCTGGTTCTGAACTATTAATTAAAAGGTATCGCCAGGTTAATATTAGAAATATTAGTAAAATTAAAATGATGTCCCTGTACATTAGTACATTCAGGTTCTAGAAATTCAAGAGATAATAAGGTTAAAGAATTCTGTACATTTTGCAGCAAAATATGGTAAGGTGAAGCTCAACTATACAACCATCAGAATCACGACACTAAAGACTTTTATTGGGTTATTTAACGACGCTGTATCAACTAAACCACCGACATAGCTCAGTCTACTGAGGCGCTTGCCTGCCGATCTGGGGTTGCGATTGGGCATGGGTTCAATTCCCGCTTGGGCTGATTACCTGTTTGGCATTTCCTCCCCTCCCCTCACTGAAGTTTTCCCCAACCGTAAGGCAAATGTCAGGCAATCTATGGCGAATTCTCGGCCTCATCTTGCCAAATACCATCTCGCTATCACCAATCCCATCAACACTCAATAACTTAATAATAGTTGATACAGCATCGTTAAATAAACAAATGAAAAAATGTATCAACTAGCTTATCTAGTGTAGTAGGTGGACTACAAGATAGCGAGATGGTATATGGCGAGATAAAGTCGAGGATTCGCTTCGCAGACAGGGAAAACCTCGGAAAAAACTCAGATAATCAACCCAAATGGGTATCAAACCCATGCTTAAGAGCAGCAAGCAAACTCACCTACAGCTTGAGCTAGGCCAGTTGATCTGAGTAGCCGTGCGTTTTTTTTTAAAGCAAGACGTAAAGCACTGCAGCAAGACCGTTCTTTTATTACATTTGCTTCAACGTGCTGCAGCAAGCATGCAGCAAATCAAAACATCGCTTTACGAGTTTGCTGCACGATCCAGCATGGCGGAACGCATGTTTTGGTCTTTTGCAGCGTTTATTATTGATGAATTTAAATACTATTATAGTCACAATCATGCCATGGTATGAAAGAAAAATTTCACAACCTCGAGCAGGATTCGAACCTGCGACTTCCTGTACTCCAGTCAGGCACTCTACCACTGAGCTATCGAGTTGCTCAGTGGTAGAGCGCCTGACCGAGTACAGGAAGTCGCAGGTTCGAATCCTGCTCGAGGTTGTGAAATTTTTCTTTCATACCATGGCATGATTGTGACTATAATCTATATATATAATTTGAACTGGTAATGGAAATTACGGGAAAACGGCTGAACGGATTTTAATAAATGGCCCCTCATTCTGAAGCTTGGAACCCAAAGTTTTTCGGAAAAATAGTAGTTTTCAGTGAAATATCAATTTTCCTACATAATTTTCCTATTTTCCAAAATCCATCTGTCATCAGTTTTGAGAACTAGCTAATTGCATTCAGGAGAAGCGAAGCGAGCATCAAGTCGGCCGTGTTGCATTTCAGAATAAAACAAAACACACACTACAGTAAACAATATTACACGAAGGCCATGATCTGCAAGAATGCTGACATATTTAGAGCTCAAATTAAATTGGTTATTAAAAACTTAACTTACCAAAAATAATTTACAGGTTCGATTCTGTGTTGTGTAATTTTCTGGGCACAGCTGTGTATTGGATATTAAAAACTACAAAACTTGAGGTCGTTTGATGACATTATTACTATTAGAAATGAAATATTATTGTAGTTAATGCCATGATGTGACTATTTTTATTAATTATACATATTAATGCTATATTGATGATATGAAAGTGAAACGTTTTGGGGTTATATAAGTAGATGTAGAGAATAACTTAAATTAGATTTTGATTTCCATATTTTACTGAGTGGCGGCTATATAGTATATGTTACTGAAAGCTATAAAACTTACGTAAGATAATAATATTATTAAAAATCAAATATTTTTATAGTTATTAATCAAGTGGGGTTGGGTGTTTTTCATATATTTAATGGCGGTGTGGTGTAGATATTTATATGCGTAGTTCTCTTCAGTATTGGCTCGAGAGAGAGTATCTTTCATTATTATGGAAGCAAATAACTTTCAGAATGTCTGGTATTCTTCATTGAAAATATATCTGAAAAATGTTTATTTGAACGTCTAATGAACTTAGTTTGCAGTGTTTGCTGCACAAGCCACTAGTAGTATTTAAATTCATTAATATGTCACATCAACATCGTAAGATGAAGATTACGTTTATTATTGTTAAAATCGTCTAGTAATAATAATTCTATGTCACTATCATGGAAGTCGAAACTATTTAACATGTTCAGTCCTTTTAAATTTAAATTTATTACTGCAGTAGTAGAATCCAATATTAATTGTCCACCATTTTGCAGTCAGTTGACCTACTTACGTTTTTTTCGACCCTCATTTTGCTGCAGCAAAGACATGAAGTGCTTTAAACAAAAACGCACGGTATGTCTGCAAGCATTTGATTTAGTACGTGTTCCAAGCAATGTAATGCCAATTTTGACATATTCGGGGATTTTGTGTTGGACAATTTTGAGAATGAATGAATTTGATAAATATTGTTCATTCTTATAGTTGTAGTTAGATAAGGAAGTTCAAATTATTTTTTTCAGAGAGTTAGACAGAAACAAACTTAATCTGCCTATAGCGTTAGTTTTCTATACCATTACATTAGTACGGCACACAATGATTTTAGTAGTACAGAATTACGTTGGAGTCACCAGATAAAAGCTAAGCACGTAGTAAAATCAGTGTACTAACTTACAGATAAATTATATATTATGATTCAAAGTATCACAGTAATTCTGACTGTGTAGGACGACTAAAATAAAAATTCTGAAGATCACAATCCAAGGTCTTTTAACACTAGTCTCTTATGGGCTTTGATTTGGATGAGCTAAGCCCTTCAACCCGCTTGATATACTACTTAGTAATGCTACCAAAAACTTTAAAAATTTTAACTATAACAATCCTCGAGTTCCAAAATGAGTATTCAGTTCACATAATTCAGCTACAAGTGTAACAATACAACACAATGTCATTAAGTTCACTCTTACCAAATGTCACATTCTACAACAGTTCTGGCTTTCACATACACATGTTGTTATCAATAATCTAGTACACCATTAGAAGCAAGCACACTGCTGTGTTCCAAATCGAAAATTTCAAACAATTTCATTTAATACATTAATGTTTACATCTGAATCTGAGTGAGATCTAATCACTGTTTACTTCAAATGTTGAGTGCCAGTGTTCAAATAGATGGCACGGCATTTTAAATCAGTGAATTCAGGACACAGATTTTACAAGAATATTCTGTTGCCCTACTATCATGACAAAGTCTACATCATATTATAGTGAATTACGCTGATTCCATGTTAGTTAGTCAAGACAAGATAAAACTGATTCATGTTCAATATAAATTTAAGAAAGGGTATATAACCACGCCAATATAATAATAAATTTAAGTCTACATAGATTTCAAGTCTTCTTTTTTTCTTTAAAAAAAAAGAAAGATAGAAAAAAAAAAAAAGAATATTCTCCTCATTCTGATCTGTAAAAAGGCAAAGAATGCATTTAATATTGAGACTGCTTCTTATCACCAAAATAAGATAAGTAAAGTGTAGAGTGCAGTAGCGGCTTGTAGTTAAAGGCTCTTAGGCGGAGCCGCCCCTATAAAAATCTCCTACAAAAATCTTGACATTTGTTTGTATTTAATAGTAGAATAAAGATTTTCAATAGAGGAGAAACATCGACATTTTACTCGGCTCGTTCATTAATAACGGTCAATATATTTGGAACAGTTGGTACCAAGAGATGTTTTTGAGATAGGTTATAAGTAATAAAGGCTCAACCTTTCACGGTCCCTTCAGCACAATAGAAACAGGACGGGGAGGTTTCCTAGTGGAGTATGGCTAATAAGGGTACAGCTAAGATGTTGAGATCTACACCTTGAGTCGTTGCCAACATTTGCTAGCTCTGAGTTTTAAAAATCTCTCCTGGAGAAGAGAAAAGAAACAATGTCTGACACTCCATTCTTGAGGTTACGTGTCTGCTCTCTCATTCATTTTACGGTAGGTCATAGGCCTAATTGGCATTGTTGGATAACATTGCGATGATAAGATGGAGTCGTTTAGTTATTCATTGACACAATTGGTATCCCTAGTATCCCATAAAGTGAAAGTTTTTCAAACCTCCGTCAGGGGAGGGAAAACAACACAACGGAAATTCTAACATGCGAATTAGTTTTGGCTTGAGTATCAGTATTTTATGTGGTTGTGAACTTGTGATTGTGAGAACCTTTTGCGAGTGTTTATTTGAGAACAATGAATTGTGTGAGTAATATATCGAAAGAAAGAAGGGCCGATTTCGTCTACAAGCAAATGAATGAAGGTAAGTCAGGTGCCCGTTTTATATTTATATATATATATATAAAATAATAATAATAATAATAATAGTAATAATAATAATAACTTGCACAAAAGGAGAGATCTATAATTGAAACTCGATTAATATATTTCAGTATTATTTGTATTTATCTTGGTAATAATGAACAGTTTCACTCGTAGACATTTTGTTTTTTCAGCATTAACTTCCCATGATTTTATGAGAAGATTCGAAGAGAACGGCAGTTACGTAGACTTTCAGCTCCCCACTACTACCATTAATGCACAACACAATGTCCATACGGCAGTTGCTGTCGTCTGCGATACAACGAACTTTTCTGTTGATTTTCGAGTTTGGCATTTTTTCCGGTTATTATATGCTTATTTAAGTTGTGTTAACTCTCGCTAGTGGTTTTATATTTTATTTTATCCGTCTTAGTATTTATTTTATTATTGTAAATATTTTTGTTTTATCACTACTATTATTATTATGATTATTATTATTATTATTATTATTATTATTAATGAATTATTTTGTATTACAATCTTTGTATCATTTCTGTCACGATTATTCTATTATTATTATTATTATTATTATTATTATTATTACTATTATTTCTATCATCAACATTATTATTGATCTCTGTAAAATTTATGTAGACTACTGGACTGTACCCGAGCACAAGCATTATGCTCATTTCGGGTATCTATCCATATGTATTCAATTCAAATGTAAATTGTAAATAAATTTGAATTTGAATTTGAAAAAAATAATAATAATAATAATAATAATAATAATAATAATAATAATAATTTATTGTTAAAATTCCCAATTCTCAGTTACGGAAATACACGAGTAAATAAATAGAAATAAATAAACTAATACTCATGCTTGAGACCTTGAAAATTTGCCATTTCAGCCTAGAGCCTTCCTCAACTTTAAAACCACGGGCCGCGACTGGTAGAGTGTAATCGAAAGTGATTTTAAGCATAAAATCACTTTGTCTATTCTCTTCCTAATAAAACATGACAATAATGACAATACTAGTTACACTTTAAATAGAAGCTTTTCCAAAAATACACACTTATGCTAGCAACACAGCCTTGATTAGTTAGTACAAAAAAAAAGTCTGTAACTATACAGTCTCTCTCAAAAATTAAATAAATTAATTGCGACTGTAGCTACAGAGTAAAGAATGTGTCAATGAAACCCCACAGTACTATTTTAAATATTTTTCAAGCTATCATTCTGTGAATTTTTTAAAGCCTAGTCCCAAAAACGAAAGTTAGGCAATCTCTAAAGAAAGGGTATGTGTTATTTGTTTTGCTTCTTTCCACTCAAATGATTTACGTTTTTTAAAAAGGTAACTCAGTATGATTGGCAGTGTATGCAGAGCTGTTCTCGGATTTTGCGACTAGTTCAGCAGTGCATATCCAAGCCCATACGGGCTGAAGCACATGACAGGCAGATGGCTCTGAACGCGAGGTAACATTCTTCCCCTACTAGAACGCACCGAAAGAGCAAAGGTTGCCCATGCATACATTAAGTAAAGCAGCAATATATACAACAAGGAGGAGACATACTGGAAAACATGAATTATTCAGAGATGCTAAATGGAAATGATTTAACACAAATTAGAACTCTTCAGTCACCCCCAGTCCGCAAATCTAGGAAATTTGTCTCCAGAGTTGCAGCTAAAATTAATTGAGCTTTCCGAAATGTATGTATAATAACAAGGACTTCTTTAGTTTTTACAATTCCATAAACTATGAACTGTATCTGAGAATTCGTAAATTAGCAGCGAAAATTAGTATATTAAGATTTTCACCAGCACATATGTACAGGTAGGTTTTCATGAACCTAACAAAGCCAAGATTAAATGTCAAGCTATTCGACCAAAATGAGCGCCCTATGCTTACGTAGACTTGCATCTTTAATAACATTTTGCAAGACGTAGTAAGCCTGGTGTGAGGCAGAAATAGCTTCAAAACTAGATTTTACAATTGGTTATTAAATAATCCTTTTTATTCTGTTGCTGAGTTTTTCAATACAAATTTGTATGAAATTGTATTTTAACAAATAAGTTTAATTGGAATTTAGTTAGTTTTCTTTAATTTAAAAGTTTCAAATTATTTCATGTTTTCATTGTATTATTTAAATTTTACTGTTTCTTTTATTGGTGTTTATATGTTTTTCAATGTATTCTGACCTGTATGTTTAATGGCCGAATAAACTGAACTGAATTGAATTGAAATTGAAGAAGAGATTCTGGCGAAATTTTATTTTAAAAGGTTTATTTTCGCCTAACAAATTCTGGCGAAATTTTACTTAAAAGGTTTACTTTCCCCTAACAGATTCTGGCGAAATTTTATTTAAAAAGTTTATTTTCGCCTAACAGTATATTACAAAAAACATAAGAAAGAATTTTAAATTATTACATTGACATCACTGAAAATGCGTCTTTTCATGTTAATAGAGTTGTGTTAAATTTGTTCAGTCATGAATAAATCAGGTTTACTTCTGCACCATCTTCTTTGAATCATCTTATATATTACTTTGTGTTTAATAAAGAAAAGAGTAAACTACCACTTCCTTCAGTGCAGTGGATTCATTCACTTATTTAGTTGTTTCTGATGGAATTTGGTATTCAGCATTTTAACAGTATGTTAAATTTCAGACATGCCAACTTTGCAAGTGGATTCTTTGTTATTTGATATAATTAAGTGAAGATAAAGTTCTCATGCTGTGTGCCTCACTCTTGATCTTCTTTAAAATTTTCGTTCATGACCTTTAAAGATATACTGTGTTGAGTGGGGGGGCAGATTTTGTAATCATTCAATTGAATTTCTTGTTTGTGTTGGGAATAAAATCTGTCGATTAGTTCCTATACTTTCTCATATAATGAAAATAAATATTAATACAATATATTATTTTATTTATTTTGTTTGGTTATTTTATTTAGTATTTAATATATTTTGTTGGTTTGGCTGAAACCAATCGTACTCCTTTTGATTTTGCTATTACATTATTCTAGAGGAAGTTGTTTTATTGATTATGGAGGTAAGTGTTGAAGATAAATCTGTAGCAGGGAATTTTTGGAAGCTTTATTTATTGTTATATTGTGCCGTTTATTTTTCGGAATCCTGTGTTCAGTATCGATTTTCTTTCTTATTCCTCATTTCTGTTACTTCCTGTTTTTAGTTTTTCTTTTTTTTTCAATAGATGGCGTTTTCCTATCCGCCATTTTATGTCTGATTGTTTTTACGTATAAGGAGCAAGTTTATTTATCACGTGATTTGTCTTTCTTCTCATTGGCTATTTTCTGTTACGAGCGTCCCTTCCCAGTGGGATCATTGACGTGGAGAAGCGGTGATTGTTCGGCGCTCGACAGACACCATGGGGGCTGAGACGCCAGTGGCTGTTCGGCGCTCGACGGATGTGGTCGAGAATCAGCCATAGGAGCTGAGAGAGTAGTGACTGATGGGACCTGAAAGGAGAAGGTCACTCGCGGAGTTATGGAGTGGCGTCCGAACGAGATACTTGTAATCCTGGCTGGGGTAACATGGCTGCAGTGAGGACTGAGCTAAATACCGACATCACGACCTGGGATGGTGATTGGGTATGGACAGGCAACCATGTGGGCAACCAATATGATGTGAAGAGGATTGGTTTCGTCCTCTCCACAAGGAAGGCGATTTCAAGTTCATCCTGAGACTGGCCTGTCGGGCATCATTAAGTGGATTCGATTATGGGTGATATTATTATTTATATATATAAATTCTCTTTTCTAAATTCTATCTTGTTATATTGCCTCTAATTAGAAGCATTCACTGACATTTGTCACATTTATATTGGCCGCTAACTATTTCTGGTTGCATTTAGTTCAGTTTCATTCTACATCGGTGTATGGCAGGATTGGCCACCAGTTAATATTAATAGTATATTTGTGTAGAATCTGTTAATTAAAGTTTATGTGTAATAGTGAATATCAGAGGGGTGTATATGACTTGGCAAGCCAGTCATGGAGGGACAGTAGTTTCATACTTGGTAGATATTTGGGTTTCGTCCGCCTTACTGCAGTTGTTTCTTTTGGGATGTTATTCTTAATTAAGTCACTTTATTAATATTTATTAATTTTAATATTATTTAAAGTTTTATATTTCTATATCCTTGTTGTTTTTTGTAATATAGTTTATACGCATGTTATTACCTGATTTTTAAATCAATAAATGTTATCAGGTAAATTAAAATTCTATAGGTGTTTATTTCATTTCTCCTCAACTTACGAGAATTTCAACCTTATCAAACGTTTTGCGGCGGGGATAACTGGGGGCAGCCATTTCAATATGTGTAATCTCATTATCAGGTATATTACACTGACTGGTAACCACTGCACTAATATGCAGAAGTTTTCATTACCTGTGAACACTTAGCTTGTCGTTACAAGAGGAATGGAACTTGGAAATCTCTCAATGTATCTAACGAAATATTACCATGCAAATGAAGAAGTGTCCACAGAAGCTGCGGAATATCCCTGCAGTCTCTTATACAATATGATACAAACTCAGGGAAAAAGAAATACCACAGACCAATATTTTTTTCAACACTACCACCCTGCAAGCATGTATGATGTAATGCAAAATTTGTTATTACTTTTATGATTGCTTTGCATAAATGTGTATATTTAACGCTATTAAATTATTTTTTGAATGGAGCGAAAGTATTCTCATATTTAGATAAAAGGGACACAAATTAATAAATATACACTGCTCTTTCCAGATAAAGATTGAGTTCAATTCGTAACTCAAAGAATTCTCTCAGCTTTCAATTTTCTTTGATAACTGATATCCCTTATAGAGACAGTAAAGAATGCGTTCTCTTATCTCTGCATTATGCTTAAAATTTAAGTAGCATTTAGTTGAGTGAAATTCCATCAAAATCTTTGTCTTCAACTAACAACATTGTGATACTGAACGTTTGTCTTGTCTTGTCCAAAAGGTATGAAATCAGTTACAGTCTATATCTTTAACTTGTTATTCTGACACCATACAAAAAGCTAAATATTCTGGACTAGGTTTCTCTTCATTCTATGGATCACATTCTGTACCTACACGTGTCATCTGCATATAACGAGGAAGTTTCAAGGATATGAATTCTACTGTTGTTGAAATAGCAAGTGGCCATTTCCTAGCTCCACCCAGAGAGAAAATATTATATAAAGTTATACACAAGGTATTTCTAGTTGTAGTTTTCATCAATAAATTTATTTTCAGTTCTAGAAAATACTTGCAATCACAGCAGAATATGAGACATGTGGCAGCGACACTACATAAGACTGTATTATGTAGTATTATTTATTGCAAAAGTGCTAAATGTCTTAAAATTACTTCAATAATTTTAAAATATATCACAAATATAGGGTATTAACAAGATTTATGTAATACAAACTCTCCAATCCAACTGACAATTTTATATACATAAAATGGAGTGTGCAAATTTTTGGCATTCTCAAAGGACAACTTCACTCTCTTCAGGTTTCAGAATCTCATAAAACGATTTTATAACAATTTATCATACTTTTAATGTTAATATTGCTTTATGCGTTACAATTTAATCTGTACTCCATCTGTATTTTAAGCTCTACTCTCTTAACAGAATTTTCTTATAACATGCAAATAAAAAGAGTCAAAGAAACAGTAGCAGAAGAACATTTCAGACAACAAACAAAAAAATCTTATAAACAACAATCTGAAGGGGGAGATATTACAAAAGAGGGAAAAAGCCTGTATATCAACGTGAATACAAATTATAAAATAAAATTAAAAATCGAAACTTACAATATATATAAACTGATTAATAATCATCAGAACATCTTTATTACAAATCTATAATGCCCCATTAATAGAACACTCCATTTCTATCACAAGTTTTGCATGTGCTTTAAGAATGCCTTAATAGGAGCATTTAGTATGTGTGGTTGTGTCTTTCATGAATGTATGTCACACTGGGTGAAAACAGAAATGCTCACTTCCTATTTTCGGCACTTTCCACTCAACCCTACTTTTCATTTCACTCATACTTGTACGTCCCTCAGTCCACTGCTGGGGGACATGTTAGGCCAGTCTGTCCAGTAAGATATTGTACTTACTGGTTGCTTAACTTCTGCAAATTGCTTAGGAAGTCTTCTGGTGTGAGGATATGTGAAGAGCCTGAAAATATCAACAACACCAATTTATTATATCAAATAGTACTGTGTATGTCATTCTGGACAATAACGAAGTAAAAAGGTTATAAGTGCTCTTGTACAGATGGCCTGCTCGTTCCTCTGATCTTAATCCATTGGATTTTAGCTTTTCTACACAGCACACGACACTGAAACTTCCAATTTACATTTTTGTAAGTTCTAAGGTGTGGGAATCCGTGATAGGCTAGGCTAATTTATACGATGAAAGAGTAATGGAACGGAGAAAAATTCTCTCCGGCGCCGGGATTTGAATCCGGGTTTTCAGCTCTACGTGCTGATGCTTTATCCACTAAGCCACACCGGAATTTTTCTCCGTTCCATTACTCTTTCATCGTATGATGACGCAGAATATCTGCATGGAAATATCATATGTACTTCGGTACATTAAAATAATATATAGGCTAATTTAGCCTTTTCGTATGCCTTGCATATACGAATCTATGACAGGTAGGTTAGTTTATACTTTTGGTAAGCTTCATACAGTTCTCTCTGTAGACTAAAAACTAAAAAAAGTTTCATATCCATGGTTCAAGAATTAAAACAGAAAATCAATATCCCGAATTTAAAAGAAAACTTACAAATTAAACCAAACCCTTTAACTCTATTAAATATGTTGTTGTTTTCTAATGCCAGGCGTTTGACAATAAAGTCATTTGACCTCTTGCACTCCAATATTTTTCAAAGATATTATCATGGTCAGCCACTGAAGCACAGATTTTGAGGTGTTCCGAATCCATTTCTTGGTTTGAGTTGCACAATGGGCAGTTAGGAGACTGATATATTCCAATTCTATGCAGGTGTTTGGCCGGACAATCATGGCCTGTTGCCAATCTAAATGCAGCTACAGACGATTTTCGTGGTAAATCGGGAATTAAATGTGGATTATGATGCAGAAGTTCCATTTTTTTCCCTTGAGATTGTGTTATCAAATTTTGTTTGTTGAAGTCTAAGTATGTAGATTTAATAAATCTTTTCACAGAGTAATACGTAGATTTAGTAACAGGTCTGTAAGTAGCAGTGCTGCCCTTCTTTGCTAATGCATCCGCATTCTCGTTTCCCAGGATTCCACAATGGGATGGTATCCATTGGAATACAATTCTTTTATTGAGTGATATTAATTGAGAGAGCATTTTAGTTATTTCTGCTGTCTGAGATGAAGGTGTGTGTTTAGAGACAATTGACAGAATAGCTGCTTTGGAGTCTGACAATATAACTGCATTCTTAAATTTATTGATTTGAAATAGAAGATTCCTGAAACTTACTTACTGCAACGATTTCTCCATCAAAACTTGTTGTTCCATATCCAAGAGATCTATAAAGTGAGAAGAGACAGCACGTAACACCTGCACCGGCACCTTGTTCTCTGGAGATCAAGGATCCGTCGGTGTGTAAATGAAGCCAGTTTTGTGGAGGGTACCTAATATTTATTGTCTCTAAAGACAATTGTTTCATTATTTCTATTCTATTAAATATAGAATATAATCTAAATTTAACACAAGAAAAACTGAAATGAGAAGTAAACACTGAAATAATGAAACAATTGTCTTTAGAGACAATTAATATTAGGTACCCTCCACAAAACTGGCTTCATTTATACACCGACGGATCCTTGATATCCAGAGAACAAGGTGCCGGTGCAGGTGTTACATGCTGTCTCTTCTCACTTTATAGATCTCTTGGATATGGAACAACAAGTTTTGATGGAGAAATCATTGCAATAAGTGCAAGTCTCAGGAATCTTCTATGCCACATCAATAAATTTAAGAATGCAGTTATACTGTCAGACTCCAAAGCAGCTATTCTATCAATAGTCTCTAAACACACACCTTCATCTCAAACAGCAGAATTAATTAAAATGCTCTCTCAATTAATATCACTCAATAAAAGAATATATTGTATTCCAATGGATACCATCCCATTGTGGAATCCTGGGAAATGAGAATGCGGATGCTTTAGCAAAGAAGGGCAGCACTGCTACTTACAGATCTGTTACTAAATCTACATATTCCTCTCTGAAAAGATTTATTAAATCTACATACTTAGACTTCAACAAACAAAATTTGATAACACAATCTCAAGGGAAAAAATGGAACTTCTGCATCATAATCCACAGTTAATTCCCGATTTACCACGAAAATCGTCTGTAGCCGCATTTAGATTCTCAAAATCTATGCTTCAGTGGCTGACCATGATAATATCTTTGAAAAATATTGCAGTGCAAGAGGTCAAATGACTTTATTGTCAAACACTTGGCATTAGAAAACAACAACTTTTGGTAAGCCTTGCATATACGAATTTGTGACAGATTAGGTTAGTTTGAGCTTTTGGTATGCCTTGCATACACTAAGTGAAGTGCTGGTGACATTTAAATAGCAATTATGTATCCAAGATCTATTGAGAACATTGAAATTCTCTGACAGTGTGTTGAAGAATATCAGCAGATACAACAGACACTTAGAATATGGGAGTAAGACAGTCCATGATGTGGCACTTAGAAGCCTGTATTGGAACATTACACCTCATGGTGGCCATTTTGAGTATTATGCATGAATTTTGTAAAGAAAGATGTAAAAATCAAGTTGTAATAAGCAAACATGTATGAACTAAAAGTACCTGTAATTAAAAAACAAAACGAAATTGACTATATATTAGAAGAACTTTTTTGCTTGTTTTTAGATTCTCTACCCATTCGCCAAAGATTTCCTACATATTAGTTACCACTCTGTATATGTACATAATTTTTACAAACATATATACATATATAAAAAAACTAATCACAAAAATGGGGCAAAGTAATGTAAATAAACAAAGAACGAAGTAAATGGAAAAAAATATGAAGACATAGCACAACAAACACTTACTGATGCAACTACAAAATTGGCAATAGCACATTTCTAACTGACAAAAGGTCATGACTGCTTGGCAGAATATGTATACAGGGTGTTTCAAAAATACGGGGCATAATTTCAGGTATGTATTTGCCACATGTAGACAATCAAAATAGTTCATTACAACATGTGTCCGGAAATGCTTTATTTCCGAGTTATGGCCTTCACAACATTGAAATTCATCGGAACGTTTTTCTTTCCGCAGGTCGTTGCCGTCAAAGGAGATATTAAGAGGGCACTCTGACAGTTCATTCCGAGGCAAAGGTTACATTCAGTGTTGTGTAGGCGTTAGACTGTGCGACACGCATTCAAATCAAGAGCTGGCAGAGATACACTTCATGTACGGTAAGGCGGACGGCAATGCTGCGCTGGCTCGTCGTTTGTACCAGGAGAGGTACCCACAGCAACAATGTCCAGATCGGAAGACATTTGTACGTCTCCATTACCGTCTGTGCGAGTATGGAAAATTCAACTCTCCTGGTTTGGGAAGGGGACGACCAAGATCTACAACTCCAGAAGTACAGGAGGAGATTCTGGAGGCTGTGAACATGACTCCTTCTATCAGCCATTTAAAATCATTGGTTTATTCATCTCCGGTGCCTGATTTGGAATCCCTTCGGAATCGAATTGTGGCATGTTCTGAGGACATACGCAATACTCCAGGAGTTTGGGATCGTGTTCCCAGGTCAATGAGACATCGATGTGAGGTCTGTATTCAAGCAGGAGGTGGACATTTTGAACATCTTCTGTAATGACAACGACCTGCAGAAAGAAAAATGTTCGGTGAATTTCAATGTTGTGAAGGCCATAACTCGGAAATGAAGCATTTCCGGACACATGTTGTAATGAACTATTTTGATTGTCTACATGTGGGAAATACATACCTGAAATTATGCCCCGTATTTTTTAAACACCCTGTATAGATTCGGCCTATCAGACACAGGACAATTCACGATTCATGGTGCAGAAGAAAATATCTTGAAACAGGGAACATCTGCCAACTTGTAAAGAACTCAACAGAAATGAAGAAACAGCTGGGATATACTGGGAAGCTAGAGAGAAGACAATGCAAAACATTTAATCGTGCCATTAGAGAGGAACCTACCAACCATACATCCAACCAATAATTTTTTAAATTTCAAATAATGGCATTTTGATGATCATTCATTGAAAAGTCAACCTATGTTTGCAATGTCTCATCTTCAAATGACTGTTTCAAATAAATCCTTCTGGTCATTAATACAGTAACAAAAGTCTCAACCCCCTCATCAGAAAGTTCCGTGAGCCCTACTTAAGTTTATGCAAAGCAATGAACTACAGTTCTGTAAAGCAAAGGTACATACACACACAGGATCATGTCATTACCTCTCGGTATTGTTGGAGGTATGCAATTCTTACTAATCAGATACATTTTACTCACCACAAATAACCTCCCAGTTCTTTACAGCTTGAGTCACCTCATAAGCACAGCGAATTTCTGAAAAACACACTCCTCCAACCACAAACACAATTAGACGAGGGACGTTCTTCACGGTTTGCTGTCCTTTATCCTTGTGCCAATGTCCGTAACGTGCACTGAAATAGAAAACAAAAGAAGTGTGTCCTGTGAAAATGATATACACGTCACGAAAACTATTTACTATTTATCATTATGCACTTCACGTATTTCGCAACAATCCAGATTTTTGTCACGTCTGCTATAGTTTTCCTTTAATAGTCATAATTTATAGTCCGGGTCAGCTTACTTCATACCCTAAGGGTGAAACCTAACCATTTTTCCCCCCATTACTACATATGCTAGTTGATTGTGATGATTTTCTAGTTTGCAGGTTAAATTTTCTTTTGCCAACTTCGTTTTGAATTTCGATACTGACAAATACTACAAATGGTAGGAGATTTTGTAACTGATATGTTGGCAGCTGAGACAAATATCGACAATATTTGTCGGTACTGGAGTGCCATGAAATTAAAATTATACAGTACTAGATTTCTGAACTGGTTATTGGAAGCTAGTGAAATTTGAACATTTTAATAATTAATTAATATCAGTATTAATATTAATAAGTAATAGTTATTTTGTGTTGTGTTGTGGTTATAATTCAAGACTATAGTCAGGTAAGTTTTCGGAGTTAGTACTAATAATTTCATATGGTCAAACAAAATACATTTTTAGGTTAGGTCTCGTGAATCAATTGTTTAGTCAAACCAATGAATTTCGTATTGCCAGACAAAATACTTGACATGTTGAACCCTTTCCCTGTATAGTTTGCCTATGAAAATATGTTACACATTATTGAATTATTTAGAATAACCTTCTAACATAAAGTACGGTAAATAAATAATTCATTTATACTTGTTTTTTTTTTAAGATGGGACATGACAGGAGCATTGCGATCGGAAAAACAACTGAATATCACATAGTGTGGTAGGCCTGTTGCTATGGTAACAACGGTTGAGTTGCCAAACTTACAGGTCCCACATGGCGAGTGTTTAATAGCTCTCTTGGAAACATTTATTGTGCACACAATGTTAGCATTGGTACGTTTCGTCTTTGATTCTCTGTCGATTTTTGTATTATTTTCTTACCTTCGCGTCAATTGTCAATGAATGTTTTAACGTCAGCCATCTTAACGACAATTGCTAGCTTCCATCAGCTGGCAGCTGGTAATCCATGTTGGCAACATGGTACTGTAGTTCCAAGCTCGGCCGCTTAACTGTCATGTCCCACATTTCAAAAAAACAAGTATAGTACGTAGGATCGTGTGATATCTGATAACAGTTGGCAACACTGACAAGATGGCAAAATTTGCTGTTTAGGAACTGTTCTTATGTGACCCTCACTATAAAATGCATACATGGCTTCATTTATAAGTTGTACAGTTCAAGAAGATGTATAAAATAATGATTCATGCACAACTTCCTTTAAAAATATCTTTCGAAGAAAATTTCAAAGAAAATAATGAGAGTCAATTACTGTAATGGTACCGGTTCAGTAATCAGTTTTAAATCACAATGGTACATTACCTTGTTGGTGCATGGTAGCTTGAAGAAGCAGCACGGCCAGCGAGAAAAGGAAAGTGCTTGAGGTCAAGTTTGTCTTCAATACTATCTTCCATGATATCTTTGATGACTGGCGTCCAGCGAGACATCTGGTAGGTCTGTTCTGTGATACGCTCCTTGCGTGTAACCTGATAAATCTTCTTTCGGTTACCCTACAAAAATGATTTCATTTCAAATACATCACATTACTATAGAAATATCTGACTGACTAAACCAATTTTTTTAATAATGCCCTGGTAAATTCTTGCCTATTCTTAACTGGTATGTTAGTCTCTGTATGTTTTTGCAGTAATACAGGTAATACAATATAATATTTGTTTTATTCAGTCTTATGACAAATCAATTATTAAAACAATGACATATATTTCATAACATGAGGTCATTGAGTTTTATACAAAGTAAGTTACGAACGTTTTCGCCCATTCAGGCATCTTCAGGTTCTGTGTACAATATCTCATTATTGTTGTTGTTGTTTTCTAATGCCAGGCGTTTGACAATAAAGTCATTTGACCTCTTGCACTCCAATATTTTTCAAAGATATTATCATGACTAGCCACTGAAGCACAGATTTTGAGGTGTTCCGAATCCATTTCTTGGTTTGAGTTGCACAATAGGCAGTTAGGGGACAGATATATTCCAATTCTATGCAGGTGTTTGGCCAAAAGGGTATCTATCGGATACAGGGGGGAGAGCCATTAATCCTTCCCATTGAAGGCTTTAAGGAACCAACCTGGACAAATACCCAATGTCCCATCCCTACCTTCCCGTGGTGCAGCTGTTAGTAAGCATAATTTTACGAGCTGAACTAAAGGGTGGGGCTACTCATCAATTAGCACTGGTCAGCTTGATGAGTTAATGACTGAATTTGGTATAATTTTCCTCTATCCAATACCTAATTCCCTCTTTACCCTTTCCTATCCAGTCCTCTGACTGAACTCTTACTTTCTTCGACCCCAACGGCATTAGAGGCCTAGGGGTTCATTTCCCTTTCCTTCCTCCTCTTTCTACTTTTCTGTTCCTAGTGCTGACCTGCTATGGCACTAAAATCGTCCTCCAGTGGCTTAAGGAGGGAAAGCTGGTGATCAACAAGATCTCCCAGCTAGGTCCAATGGACCCGTCGACCAACAGCAGGTGTGGTCCTGGGGGTTGTGTGTGAATGAAGTAGCCACCAAAACGTTAAAATATGGTGTTCACTTAAATCGGCTACAACTTGCCATTTAACTCCAATATGAAATATCTCATTATTAATCTGTATGATAATTACAATGATAGTCGATGAGATGAACTGTTTAACACTATAATAATAACATGATTAATAATGAGATATTGTACACAGAACCTGAAGATGCCTGAATGGGTGAAAACGTTCGTAACTTACTTTGTATAAAACTCAATGACTTCATGTTATGAAATATATGTCATTGTTTTAATAATTGATTTGTCATAAGACTGAATAAAACAAATATTATATTGTATTATCTGTATTAACATTGACAATATGAATATTTACAACATGCTTTCTAAGTTTTGCAGTAATGTTCTACAGGTCTCTCTGAAACACTTCACTTCGGCAATAACGTCATCATCATTAAATTTCCTTCCGTAGATTGCCTCTTTCAGAGGACTGTAAAATGGTAGTCCAAAGCAGCCAAATCCAGATTATAAAGCAGATGAGGCAGGACAGTCCACTTAAGCTTTGTGATTCCCTGTCAAGTCCACACAGACATAAATAAAGAAATAAAATAGTCGCATCGTATACGTTAGGGGGTGAAACCATTCCGGAAGTTAACAAATGTAAATACCTCGGAATAACATTTAGCAGCGATCTCGGCTGGCGGGAACACGTTACGGACACAGCGGGAAAAGCATGGAGAGTGTTACACTTTGTGATGAGGGTACTAAAAAAAGGTTCTGATAAATCCAAAGAGATTGCATATAAATCACTAGTACGTCCAGTAATGGAATATGGTGCTGCATGTTGGGATCCTTACAGATTAGAACATATTAAGACACTGGAAAAGATTAAAAAATGGGCTCTTAAGTGTTGTCGGAAAAATTCACCATTAAAATGGGACACACTCACGGACAGGAGAACGCAAATTCGATTATGCGCAATGTTCAAAACATACAGAGGTGAGCCTGCCTGGGGAGAAATAAAAAATAGGTTGCAGCCGCCAAATTACTCTTCAAGGAACGACCACTCATATAAATTGAGGGAAAGAAGGCAGAGGACGGACACTGGAAAGTTTTCTTTTCTCAATCGTACTATCAGGGACTGGAATGCTTTACCTGCAGACTTACTAAAGGCTTTTCCAACAACCAAAAATGTATTTAAAAATAGGCTTAAGGACCTTACTAATAGACGGTAATTATACACAGTATTTAAAGGGTGTAAATGATATGTTGTTATTGAAGTGTTGTATCAGTGAAGAAGTATGTCGTGTCAGTGAAGTGTGCTGTGTAAGTGAAACGTGTTCCTGTCACTGAAGCTTTATAGTTTATAGTGGCAGTGCATAGTATTTGAACAGTGAAATGTTTTTGAAGTGTTAGTGAAATCAGGATAGAATCAGTGAAATGTGTCGTAGTTCCAGTGCAGTGAGTGAGTTGACAGCGAAATGAGTGTAATTTGAAAGGTCCTTGTGCAGATATGAACATATCATACTCGTGGGTTTTAGTTCGATCTTAGTTTTAAGATACAAATTAGATTTATTTCAAATGTTATTTTAAGTGAGCGTTTCATTTAATTTAGTATATTCCCTGTTGTTGTTGTTATTAATTATTGTTAGTATTAATTATTAGTATTATTATTAATTGTATTTTTAATTAATAAGTTTATTATTGTCATTATTGAGTGTAATTAGTTACCACTGCCACCGGGTATATACTCACTGCAGTGTGAATAAATACATACATACATATGAGTTACTGGTACTCATTTAACCACAGGGAAACATATCTAGGAGAAAAGATTGTTGCCATGATGTTACCAGCTGAAAAAGTTGTTTTAAACTTTTTCTTGCATGACCAGTTTGTATGACACTATCTATGGATTGTCTGTTCACTTTAGGCTCAAAGTGAGAAATCCATGTCTCATCCAGGGTGAGAAAAAATTACACCACTACAGCCTCAGCGACAGAGAGTGGGGGGTCCGCTCTGGGCAGAGGCAGGGCAACGTCCGGGCTCCCTAGCCCTCAAATGCTGTGTTGGAATGGTCTGCTATAAATAGTCCAACTACCAAATACAGTGGAGGAAATTAATATAAAGGCAGAATGAGTTTAGTGGCAATTACGTTTATTTTGTTGATTTGTTTTACACTTCTGCCTTATCCTTGACAGATATTTACTAGAGTCGACGGCAATTCGGAAGGCTGGTTGTCTGTTAGCGTTTGCGTCGAGAGAGTCAGATAGAGAGAGCAAGGCAGCGTACAACATTGCCACATCGTACTTCACGAGCACGTGCAATACAAATAGCGCAGGGGAGAATTTAAATTATCAAAAGACAATAATGACCTTAGCCGTTGATTACTGTAAGCATGACACCAAACAAACCCTCTTTCCTTCACTAACAAAATTCTCAATCCCACACCACATGCTTCTGCAGTCGTTTCTTGCATGTTGGCAACGTTGCAGCCAGCATCAAGATGGCTGGCAGCATTCTGCTCGTCAACGTTTTTAAAATAATTATACACCTTAGACACTATTTTCCCCGCCTGCTTGTGTAATACTTGTCTTTTTACAGTCTCTTCTTCCATTTATGTACCTTACATGCACACAGTAAATGTTAGTTTTACTTATTCAATGTATTGAAACACTTGCACGTGAACAAACGAACTCGGGAAGTGCTTGTTATAGACTGATTCTGATTGGTTCTATTGTACAAGCTTGTGATGTCACATACCAGAAATGCTACGGCACATATAGAAGCTAACTGCCTTCCGAAATGACGTCTAGTCTAACAACTTATAAAGAAACCATACCAAACTAAATTTATCATTTTGCTTTTCACATAATACCTGAAGAGTGAAAAACCCACTGTCATAAGAGAGGAAATTAATATAAAGGCATCTTTCTATTGTAGATAATAAAATAAAGAAACAATAACAAAACACATTACAACAGAGTTCTAGTACTTGGTTGAACCACCATTGTTCTTAATAACTTGGAAAATTCCCTTTGCCATTGATTTAACAAGTCTGTTTAATTCGTCCATAGAAATTGAACCCACTCTGCACGAATCGCATTCTTTAGTTGAGCCACAGTCTCAAACTGTCTTCCGTTGTGATACACACACTTGCTGTGATTCTCCATAAGTTTTCTATGAGATTTAAATCTGGAGTTGTTGATGGCCAGTTGAGAAGTGTGATTCCTTTCTCGATAAACCACTTCTTCGATTTGGTACAGACATAAATTGCAGCATTATTTTGCTGAAAAATCAAGTTGTCATCAAATTCTTCATACATCCGAACCAACTCCGATTCCAGCATCTCTGTGTAGGTGTCAGAATTCATCCTGGTATGCACCCATGCCAAGTTTGAGGTACCTTGAGCACAGAATGCTGCCCAGGTTATCATACTTCCGCCACCAAAATTTCTACTCATTCGAACTTGGTCCTCTGTATGGAGGTTGTACCAGTAATACTGAAATCCATCTAGTCCATCCAAATTAAATTTATTCTCGTCGCTAAATATCACTTGACCCCACTTTGAGGTCCAGGACATGTGTTCTTCAGCAAAAGACATTCTGGCCTTCTTATGGTCATCTTTTAGAGGTGGTTTACTAAATTGTTTCTTAAAGACTAGGTTATAGTCTCCTACCAGAATTTTTCTTACACGTGTGGCAGTGATTGGCAACTTCAAATCAGTAACTATTTGAGAAGCAAACATGTTTTTTACCTTTGCTGTGCGCAGGATAAATGGTTTAGTGAGCTAGGAGAGCTTTCTTGTCCGACCATACCTCCCATTTTGTCCATACTGTGTGCCCAATTTCACAAAATTATCAATAACACAACTTGAATGTCCTAATTTCTTGGCGATTTGCGGATTGGAGAGCTTCAACTCTTTGTAAACATAATGCTTGCTTTTTCTTCATTTCATAGACGCTTTCCACGTGGCATTGTAGCGAGTGCCGGCGAAAGATGCTACGGTCACGTCTCTCCAATACAACTGCAGTGATTTGTTTACACCGAGTTTTACATTACTGCCTGTCTGAGGTGGCACACAAGTGCATTTATACCAATTTCCACCCTCACAACAGCGTTATTTTTGTCTCTATCCAATGTTTTCACATGAGGTGTGGGAACATTAGTGCAATGTGATATCCCTAAGTAAAATACATCATAGTTATCAGAACTGAAACTTTCCTTCCGGAGTGTCAAAATGGCTTTAGAAAAGAAAGATCATGTGTAGATCCATTATTTAGTATCAAACTATTGTTAGAAAAAAGAAGAGAATTTAATTTAGAAACCCATATAGCTTTTATTGATTTTGTGAAAGCTTTTGATAAAGTCCGAAGAGACCTTTTATTCGACATATTACAAGATAAAAATATTCCAAATTTGCTATTACAAAATATAATAGAAATCTACACAGACAGCAAAATAAGTGTCAAAATAAATAACTGTATATCCGAAAGAAAATTAGTTAATAATGGAGTTCGACAAGGTTGTCCACTATCACCAACTTTATTTAATATTTATATAAATGAAATTATTTTAAAATGGAACCAAATCTACACATCAGGAATCAAAATAACCAGTGCTCTAACATTAAATACCTTACTCTATGCCGATGATCAAGTCATAATTTACAAAGAGGATTATATACATTAAATAAAATATTAAAAGATTTTGGGATGGAAATTTCAGCACAAAAATCAAAAGTAATGGCATTTTTAGGACAAGACCCAGTCAGAAGTAAGATAATACACAATAATCAATGCCTCGAACAAGTACAAAATTTCAATTATCTGGGTTGTGAAATATCTTATCAAAATGAAAAAGATGTGAACAAGAAAATTACCAAATTTACACAAATTCTAGGAATAATAAACAATACATTAAAAGCTAAATTAGTACAAAAATCTACAAGCATAAAAATATATAATACACTAGCATTACCCTCCCTTTTATACGGAAGCGAGATTTGGACATTAAAGAAAAATCATTGCAATAAGTGAAAGTCTCAGGAATCTTCTATGCCACATCAATAAATTTAAGAATGCAGTTATATTGCCAGACTCCAAAGCAGCTATTCTATCAATAGTCCCTAAACACACACCTTCATCTCAAACAGCAGAAATAACTAAAATGCTCTCTCAATTAATATCACTCAATAGAAGAACTGTATTCCAATGGATACCATCCCATTGTGGAATCCTGGGAAACGAGAATGTGGATGCTTTAGCAAAGAAGGGCAGCACTGCTACTTACAGACCTGTTACTAAATCTACGTATTACTCTGTGAAAAGATTTATTAAATCTACATATTTAGACATCAACAAACAAAATTTGATAACACAATCTCAAGGGAAAAAATGGAACTCTCTGCATCATAATCCACAGTTAATTCCCGATTTACCACGAAAATCGTCTGTAGCTGCATTTAGATTTTCAACAGGCCATGATAGTTTGGCCAAACACCTGCATAGAATTGGAATATATCAGTCTCCTAACTGCCTATTGTGCAACTCAAACCAAGAAATGGATTCGGAACACCTCAAAATCTGTGCTTCAGTGGCTCACCATGATAATATCTTTGAAAAATATTGGAGTGCAAGAGGTCAAATGACTTTATTGTCAAACGCCTGGCATTAGAAAACAACAACATTAAAGAAAAAAGACATGAACAGAATCAAAGCAACGGAAATGAAATTTTTCAGGACAGCAGGATATACTCTTTTAGACCGAAAAAGGAATGAAGAAATTTTAGAACAATCAGAAGTAGAGTCAGTAGAAGAAAAAATCAGCAGATACAAATTCAATTGGCTAGATCACGTAAGAAGAATGGAAAATTCAAGAATCGCAAAAATTATGATGCAATATAAACCTAGAGGACATCGTCGACCAGGAAGACCTTTAAGAAGACTGCTACATGGGGCCGAAACAGATCTACAGAGGCCTAATTCGTGAAGGATGATGATGATGATGATGATGATGATGATGGTGATGATGATGATAGTTATCAGAAATGCGATATATGAATAAATACGTATGTGTTCTACTGCAAAACTCAAGTGCCTTTATACTGATTTCCGCCACTGTAACTGTCAGCTCATCTCACAATAAGGATCTTTAGAACTTTTGTTCACTTACATCAACAACAACGTTGAGTCCAAGGTTGGCCATATTGACAATGGTCTGCTTGTCCTGTGGAGAAATTTGTGCGTGCTGCACCAGTTTTGTAAGGTTTTCCTCACTGATGCCATTCTTTGAAATAATGTAGAGGGCAATTATGCGCATCTTGTCTGTTGCTGATACTGCCTGATCCAACAGAATTGGCACAATATTCCTCATATGATCTTTGATTCTTTCTCCCTCTGCATCTGTGCCCATCGCCAAGTCCTACAACACAAATAACATTCACAATCCATATACAGCACTGCAAGTAAGCATTAAAATGCCCTCCTAAAACTACGAACTACATCATTAACACTCAATTTATATACACATTACATTTCAAACAATGAAATGACAAATAATCAGAATTCTTTATCATACTAGAGCCAGATGTTCTGCAAGAAGAGATTTTTTTTGCTGAAGAATACATTATTATTATTATTTATTATTATTATTATTATTATTATTATTATTATTTATTATATTATATAGATGATATATGTAAAAGAATAAGTTCTGACTGTTTATTATTTGCAGACGATTTAAAAATTTTTCGTACAATCAAAAGTAGTAGTGACTGTCAATCACTTCAATGTGACATTAATTCAGTCACTAAATGGTCGGAAGACAATGGTATGAAAATTAACGTATCCAAAACTAATGTAATAACCTTTTCTAGAAAAACTTCTTCACTGAAATTTAATTATTATCTAAATAATGTACTAATTAATGGAACGGATTGCGTAAAAGATTTGTGAATATTCTTTGACAGTAAATTGTATTTTCATAGTCACGTTGATTACATTTACAATCACGCAATCAGAATGCTAGGAATAATACGGTCAATAACTTATTTTTTTCCACACCCGATTCTCTTTTAATGCTTTACTATACATTGGTGCGATCGAAACTCGAATATGCATCTGTAGTTTGGAGCTCGATTACAACTACGGACTCGGCTAAATTAGAAAATATACAAAGAAAATTTATATCCTTATGTTCATTCAGATTTCTGCCCATTAATTCCGGGTATAGTTATGAGAGAAAATGTGAATATTTTAATTGTCAAAATCTATATGCTAGACGCCATGAGCTAGATTATCTGTTCTTTTGTAAAGTCCTCAAAGGTGATATATCCTGTGACTCTTTCTTAAACAATATTACCTTACGTATTCCAACAAAAGATATGAGAGCCCACAAACTTTTCTATATTAGAAATTCGAAATTTCTTTCACCAGTCTCCAGATGCATTAAAAATGCCAACATGCATGGCTGCGAATTCGATCCCTTCAATGTATAGACTTTGTTTGCTCTTGGCAACGATTTATCATTTATGTATTATTTTAGGCATTATACTCAATTAACATTGTCTCATAGTATTCTTAGTTATCCATTCATTGTCATTATTGTAATTGTAATTATATTTATGTGTAATAATTATTTTTGTTTTATGTTTTTTGTTATATTTGTGCTGAACTGTAATTGGCCACTGGCTGTTGTACACATTACATTAAATAAATAAATAAATAAATAAATAAATAATAATAATTATTATTATTATTGCCTTATTCCAGTCATGTCAATTGATGCCCATAGGAGCAAGCGCGCACTTTAGAGCTCAGGAGAGCCTGAGCGCTTTACAGCGGAAAGGAAAGAGACAGACGAAAGAGGTGATATATGCCGCTTGGTCGAGCTATATTCATAGGAATGTAAGTTTTACTTTTAATGCTCATTTTTCACAAGTTTGATTTTTTTACTCGAAAGAAATATTTTCTCAACTTTTTTTTATACAAAAGTGAGATTTTCAGATATAAGTTAGGCCTATTTATTTAGTAGCCTTACAGAATGTTTTCGTAAATCTAATATACCGTAAATACGTATTACTTAAGATACTGTATTGAAAATTTTGAAAATATTCGCATGGAAATTGTTTGTAAGGAAATGAATTAACAAAGCAGCTACTGTTACATCATAAGCAAAAGACACGTGCCCATGTGTTGTAAAAATGTCAGCTCTATAGCTTCAGCACATTTCGAGAAAATAATTTAATATTCTGATGACAGAAGTTGCTCACCAATATCACCTTAAAAGCATAATGAGATAAGAGTTTTGTTGTGGAATATTAGTTATACTTAAAACATATACAGCACCTAGGTAACTTTGTTTCGTACTGTAATATTCTTTTGATTGGTTTATTGATTACTTTTATAAGGCTAAATGTGGCATCAATATAAATTCGAACTTATCATGCCATACTCAATCTCTTTTTTTTTTTTGGGACATCACTTTAAGAATGATGTGTTTCATCCATTTAGTTCAGTATAGTTGTACTATTATGGAATTTATGTGAATATTCCTTCCTAACTCTTTATTATGTTATTAACATTTAAAACACAACTGCGATATTAAGAAATTGATATTAGTACTTTTGTTTTACAAACAATATAGATAATATCCAACAGAAAGAAGCCATATAAAAATAACTTTATTTATTTATTTAATTATTTATTTATTTATTTAAATATACAGAATAAAGAATATAATTACAAAACAAACAAGAGAAATAGAAATAAAATAATACAAGCAATATAAAAAGAAGATACAGTAGTATTAACAAAATTTGAGACCGAATGAGCTGCGCTCGTGCTCGGTCGCAGTTCAGATATAATATTAAAATAAAAAATAATAACAATAAAAATAAATAAGTAAAATAAAATAGGAACTAAAATATAATTACAGCGGCAATGGAATTATATAATATAATATTAACACTAGAGAAGAATAATATCGCACATGAAAAGTAGGACTAATATATATTTCAAAATTATAGAATACAAATATAATATAGGTTGATTAATTCATACACATAGGCTATAAATTTATGTAATCAAATTGAAGATATTAACACGTTTCTAATTTTCTTGTTATATGTTAGTGGGTTACATGTTAGAAGTTCTGGGTGTAATTTAGTTAAAGCATTGTACAACCGAGGGCTAATAATGCTATGCTTTAGACCAGCAGATGTGAGACATTTAGGTTCTACTAATGTTGAATTAATATTTCGCCTTGTGTCATAATTGTGTGTCTGTAATACAAACTTATTAAGATTTTTATGATAAAATTTTAACAGCGTATACTTATAAATTTGTTCAATATTAAATACATTAAATTCAGAATAAATTAATTTAGTTGGATAATCGAAACATTTCTTCAAACAAATTTTAATTATTCGTTTTTGTAGTAAATTTAACGGACTAAGATTAATTTTTGTACTTCCACCCCAAACAATTATACCATATTGAATGATAGACTGAATAATGGCCAAATAAACATTTCGTAGAACTCTAATAGGTAAGTAGCATCGAAGATTAACGAATTTATAAATTGTTTTACGTAGCCTCTTACAAAGATAAGTAATGTGATGAGGCCATTTTAAATTCTGATCAATAATGATACCCAGATATTTGTCATATGTGGCTTCTTTCAAAGGTGGACATTTACAACTTTTGGGATCTAAACAATTTTCACTGTGTATTATTAGTCTATATTTATCGCTAAATTTTAAATTTTGAACACTGGCAGCTGTTAACGAAAAAGGAACTAAAGTTGATTTAGATATATTTAAAGAAAGGAAGTTGGAATTAAGCCATTTTTTAACAATGTTAGCACCTATATTAGCATTTCTATATGCTTCCTGCCAAGAAAAACCACTGAAAATAACTACTGTATCATCCGCATATGAATATATAATAGATCCATTAAATTTTTCTAAATTTATATTTAGCAGATCATTAACATATATTAGAAATAAAACAGGTCCCAAAATTGTTCCTTGCGGTACACCTATATCAATATATTTGTATTCACTAAATTGATCTTCAATTTTGGTCATTTGCCTTCTGTTACTAAAATATGATTGGAATAATTTTAAAACTATACCTCTAACTCCAATAGTATGTAGTTTGTCCAAAAGTAAATTATGATTGATAGTGTCAAATTGCTTTGACATCACTGCCCTAAGAGAATGGCAGAAAATTATTATTTCCGAAACTAATGTTGTAACCTTTACGAGGAAAATAATCTCTCTTAAATTCAACTATAATTTAAATAACCTTTACAAGGAAAATAATGTCTCTTAAATTCAACTATAATTTAAATCAAAGTCAAATTAACAGAAGAGATTGTGTCAAATATGTTTGGGTATTCTTTGACAGTAAACTTCGTTTTATAAGTTTGCAGTTTTCAAAAAGAGCCATGCAATCAGAATCTTCCATATAATGTGGTCAATTACTTATTCTTTCTCTATGCCTGAATTACTCTTTATACGAGGGGGATCCAGGAAATAACGACCGTTCGCGCATACCCGCCGTGCAGCTGACTCCCCTTCCTTGTTTGAAGGTCAAATGGCTTCCTTAACATGTGTTGTCATAATGTTGTGAGTACTGGTTGCAACAAGTCGCCATTGTGCATTTTGTGTTACTTCAAAATGAACGATGTGATTGATAATCCCGCCGATGTGAAGTGATGAGTGTGATTCGATTTTTGAATGACCGACATTTGAAACCTGCAGAAATTTACCGGCAATTGAAAGAAGTGTATGGTGATACTGTAATGAATGAAAGAAATGTGAGAAAATGGTGCGAAATGTTCAACAATGGGCGAACAAATGTCCACGATGAAGCTCGACCCGGACGCCCATCACTCATCACAGAAGACCTGAAGACTAAAGTGAACGACAGAATCTTGCAAGACAGGCGCACATCACTCGACGAATTGCATATTGCCTTTCCTGACATTTCTCGTTCTTTGCTTGGTGAAATTGTGTCGCAACATCTTGGCTACCACAAAATCTGTGCACGATGGGTTCCACGGCAACTGAGTGACCAACACAAAACTCAGAGAATGGCCTCAGCATTGACATTCTTGATGCGATATCACACAGATGGAGACGCCTTTCTTAATCAAATTGTGACTGGTCATGAGACCTGGGTGTCTCACAACACCCCAGAGACCAAGCGCCAATCACGTCAGTGGCATCATCCCTCATCACCCAAGAAACCAAGAAAATTCAAACAGACTCTCTCAACACAAAAAGTCATGGCTACTGTCTTTTGGGATCGCAAAGGTGTTCTTTTGCTGGATTTCATGCCAAAAGGCACTACGATCAATGCAAATCATTATTGTGAGACTTTACGAAAACTACGGCGAGCCATCCAAAACAAGAGGCGAGGAATGCTTTCGAGAGGAGTTGTGCTTCTTCACGACAACGCCCGCCCGCACACTGCTGCTTCAACTCGAGAATTGCTGGATCAATTCGATTGGGAAATCTTTGATCATCCGCCCTATAGTCCAGACCTTGCTCCTAGCGATTTTCACCTTTTCACTAAGCTGAAAGACTTTCTGGGTGGTACGCGTTTTGGAAGTGATGAAGAGTTGAAGAAGACAGTGAACACCTGGCTTAATGAACTGGCGGCAGAGGAGTATAACACGGGAATTCTAAAGCTAGTGAACAGATACGACAAATGTTTAAATGTAGGTGGTGATTATGTAGAGAAGTAAAGGAAGCTGCAGTTATGTAACAGACTTTGTTTTTTCAAATAAATATATATTTTTTTAATTATTACAACGAAACGGTCGTTATTTCCTGGATCCCCCTCGTACTTTACTTCATACTAGTGAGATCGAAACTTCAATATGCATCTAGAATTCTGTTACAGCAACTGACTCGACTAAATTTAATAAAGTAGGCCTATTCAACTCAAATTGATATTGTTATATTCGAACAGATTTCTTCCCATTGACTCCAGGAATAATTAAACTGTAATTGCTTTAAGGATCACTATTCAAATTCGCACATCAAGATCTTGATGTCCTCTTCTTATTCAAGTCCTTACATGTAATATGATGAGTTACTATTTCATCCACAAGGTTAACTTTCATGTTCCTATGAAAGTCATGAGAAGTTACAAGCTTTTCTACTACAGAAATTTATCCACATGCATTAAAACTACCAACATGTATAGTAATAATGTGATCCATTGAAATTATAAATTTAGAATTTGCATAATTATAAAATATTTAGCATTTATTATTATTATTATTATTATTATTATTATTATTATTATTCTTATTATAGCTTTCTTTTATTTGCGGATGATCTCAAAATCTTTCTCAAAATTAGTAGTTTGGCTGATTGTCAAATTCTTCAAAAGGATATCAATTCAATTGCTCTTTGGACTGTTGAAAATGGAATGAAAATTAATCAATCCAAAACTTTTGCTATTTCTTTCTCACGTAAAACAACCTCCCAAAAATTTAATTATACTCTTAATAATGTCATAATTACTAGGAAAGATACTATTAGAGATCTTGGTGTCTTACTTGATTCTAAATTATATTTCCATGATCATGTGCAATATATTTATACCCATTCATTAAGAATGCTTGGTCTAATTAGATCTATGACTTATTCTTTTTCTACTCCTATGTGTTTATTAATTTTATACTATACATTGGTCAGATCCAAGCTTGAACATGCATCTGTAGTATGGAACTCTATTACTTCCACTGACTCGGCTAAGCTAGAGAATATTAAAAAAATATATATTTCCCTGTGTTCTTATAGATTTTTACCTAATTCTGATGATTATAAATATGAGATTAACTGTAAATATTTTAATTGCTGTAGTTTATTTGCCAGACGTCAAGATCTTGATTACTTATTTTTTTTGTAAAGTTCTTAAGGGTGATATTGATTGTGAATCTTTCCTAAGCAATATCAGTCTTCATATTCCTGCTAAGGGTTTAAGATATCATAAAATGTTTTACAAGAGAAATTGTAAATCTCTCTCTCCGGTCTGCAGACGTATAAAATATGCTAATTTGCATGGATCTAACTTGGATCCATGTAATGTGTAGTATATACTTCGAAGTTTTATATCAGTTTTCATTTATATCTTTTGTTTAAATATGTATTTTAATATTATTCTCGCTACCTTTTAAATCATTTTGTTATTTATTAATTTACTTGATTCCATCCTTTCATTACAATTACTTTTAATCTCATTATGCTATGTAGTTTAGTCATCCATTTTATCCTGTCCATTCATTGTCATTATTGTCGTATTATAATCTTGTATATCTTTGTAATACTATTTTATATGATTCCATTCTTCATTTATGATTCCATTATTTCATTTGTAATTATCATTTTAATTAATTGCCATTAATTTAATTATTTCTTTGTACTTTTATTGTAAATTATTGCTAATGTTTTTGTTATATTGTTTGTGCTGAACTGTAATTGGCCTCTGGCTGTTGTACAGCACATTAAATATGTTTTATTTTTTTATTTTATTGGGTTATTTTACGACGCTGTATCAACATCTAGGTTATTTAGCGTCTGAATGATATGAAGGTGATAATGCCGGTGAAATGAGTCCGGGGTCCAGCACCGAAAGTTACCCAGCATTTGCTCGTATTGGTTGAGGGAAAACCCCGGAAAAAACCTCAACCAGGTAACTTGCCCCGACCAGGAATCGAACCCGGGCCACCTGGTTTCGCGGCCAGACGCGCTGATCATTACTCTACAGGTGTGGACCATTAAATATAAGTAAATAAATAAATTATTATTACCACTATTGTTATTATATTATTATTATTATTACCGGTATTATTATTATTATTATTATTATTATTATTATTATTATTATTATTATTATTAACCAAGTAAAGTAACATAAATCTGGAGTAAATCCCAAACATATTACAGAATATTATAGTCTTTAAAAACGAATATATGTTATATTGTACTGCATTGCATTATTATATTATATTGTATTGTACTGTACTGCCACAAACGATTAGGGAAAACACGGAAATTTTATTTGAAGCAAGTAGAGCGATCGGTTTGGAAGTAAATCCCGAAAAGACAAAGTATATAATTATGTCTCGTGACCAGAATATTGTACGAAATGGAAATATAAAAATTGGAGATTTATCCTTCGAAGAGGTGGAAAAATTCAAATATCTTGGAGCAACAGTAACAAATATAAATGACACTCGGGAGGAAATTAAACGCAGAATAAATATGGGAAATGCGTGTTATTATTCGGTTGAGAAGCTCTTATCATCCAGTCTGCTGTCCAAAATCTGAAAGTTAGAATTTATAAAACAGTTATATTACCGGTTCTTCTGTATGGTTGTGAAACTTGGACTCTCACTCTGAGAGAGGAACATAGGTTCAGGGTGTTTGAGAATAAGGTGCTTAGGAAAATATTTGGGGCTAAGCGGGATGAAGTTACAGGAGAATGGAGAAAGTTACACAACACAGAACTGCACGCATTGTATTCTTCACCTGACATAATTAGGAACATTAAATCCAGACGTTTGAGATGGGCAGGGCATGTAGCACGTATGGGCGAATCCAGAAATGCATATAGAGTGTTAGTTGGGAGACCGGAGGGAAAAAGACCTTTAGGGAGGCCGAGACGTAGATGGGAGGATAATATTAAAATGGATTTGAGGGAGGTGGGGTATGATGATAGAGACTGGATTAATCTTGCTCAGGATAGGGACCGCTGGCGGGCTTATGTGAGGGCGGCAATGAACCTTCGGGTTCCTTAAAAGCCATTTGTAAGTAAGTATGTACTGTACTGCATTATTATATTATATTGTATTTATTGCATTGTATTATATTGCAATGCATTATTATATCACAGCCTAGTATGTACAGTCACAAAGCTCAATACATAGTAAATATGCATCCGCAGATAGTTGCTAACCACTAGGATCGCTACTATTGCCTCACCACATACAGTGTGAAATAGTACTGGCACAGTCTACTGTTCCTAGTACCCTCATAAACTCAAGCAATGTGACTGTATATACTAGACTGTGACTATAATTGCATTGCATTATATTATATTATCCCTTCTAGTGTCCTGCAATATTCGAACATTAGAGAGATATTGCAAGATATTGCAATCTTTGTCTCATTTCATATGAAAAACTAATCGCAAGAACTGTGCTAATATCCTTAAGCAGCTAAAACATTAAGAGATGGGAGTGGAGTACAGCAAATATTTTTATAACAAGGTGGAACAAATATGACAGGCCTCCTTCTGCAGGGCAAATATCGAACTGTCATATTTGAACTGTACATACCGCCTATAACGCACGACGCTAATCCCAATGTAGACTAATCCCACTCCACCCCTTACCGTGTAGCTTCCTTGGACAGGCACTTTTCACTAGTCATTAAGCGGATGAATCAGTACTACCTGCGACCAGACTGCATAGAAACTATCTGCATAATCAAATTTAATGATAAATTCATCTTGAAAACTACTTATTTTACTTCTTCCCCGCGAATAATTTTTCTAGTCTTAGAATACATGAAAATATATCTTGGGAAATACAATGAATGATTCAGATCCTCCAATGAAATAATACGAGTACACATAAAAAGAAAATAAAATAATAAAAATTATAAAACAAGTTCCTATATGCACTCCAAGCAAAGAAATTTTTCAAGAATTAAATATTTTACCACTCCCCTGCATCTACAACCTAGAATCTGTTTGCTTTATACATAAGAATCTTAACTATTTTAAAAGAAACTCTGAAACTCATACCCATAATGCAAGAACTGCCAACAACTTGCATATAAATTGTCAGACTATTACCAAAAGGCTCAACAGTACTTCTCATACAGGTATCTTATTATATAACAAGATACCTGGGGATATTAAACATTTAAATTATGAAGGTTTCAAAACCAGGGTAAAAACTATTCCGCTCCAGTCCATGCCGTTCAAAATCACTGATTTCTTGCATTAAAGCTATAAAGCAAAATACCTACCTTCATTACTGCTGCACATAATTTTTTTCTCCAAACAATATTGATAATAATGTAGAACTATCTTGTTCTTACCTAATCTATGTTAATTTATTTATTTAATGTCTTGCAAACGGAAAATGTATTGTTATTTATTGTATCTTTTGGTAGTTTTACTATTCTTTTAAAAACTTAAGAGTGTTAAAATTAAATTCATACTAGAAATCAACTAAATTCATACTAGAAATCTTATTTTGTGTGTGTGTGTGTGTTTTTTGAGTTTGTATTTTGTTTTGTATCTAATGACGAACCTATAATCTGTAATAGATTGTACAGGCAACGAATAAATACAATATAATACAATACATATTACTTCAAAACAATAAAATAACCTAACATTAAGAAGATAGCTAAGACACTCTTTACATCACACAATCTAGTCACTTTACCTGTTCTACTTTGCAGAGTTTGTCCACATAACCTTGATAAGCCTTCATACAATCCTCAGCTAAGTGCAGATGAGTGGAGTACTTGCTCAATTCCTTTTGATATTGCGGCATTTTCTTGATCATCTGTGACAAGTCTCGCATTGATTGCTTGTCTCCTTGAGGCATACGTTTTGATTCAATGAATTTCTTCAAATTCTTTGTTACATTCCTATAAAAATAATTAACCAAAATGAAAACAGCAACACTATTCCATTTCTTAAGAAAACCAGTTCATGAATAATTTCGAGGGAAAAATTGTTCCGGGGCCGGGTATCGAACCCGGGACCTTTGGTTAAACATACCAATGCTCTCCCACTGAGCTACCCGGGAACTCTACCCGACACCGATCCAATTTTTCCTCTATATCCACAGACCTCAAAGTGGGCTGACAACAGTCAAGCAACCAACTTCGAGTGCACACTAACTCCGTGTGACTTTAAATTGGATCGGTGTCACATAGAGTTCCCGGGTAGCTCAGTGGGAGAGCGTTGGTATGTTTAACCAAAGGTCCTGGGTTCGATACCCGGCCCCGGAACAATTTTTCCCTCGAAATTATTCAAATTAACTTTACAGGGAGTTATTCCTGAAAGCTTAATTTGCAAAATTAGTTCATGATCAACTTTCTTTTATAATGCTGCTAACTAGTGACTACAAAAATATTCATAATTTTGGACATGAATATGAAATGACCCATACTAAATTCCATTTGTTTCGTCAAGTATTTCAGAGCAACATGCATTAAAGATATTATATAGAGTGCGGCAAGAAACAGTGATCCATTTTAAATATTACATTTCTACATTATATGTAAATATATATTATTACTACACACTGCTACAAAGAACACTTTGATACCATGCCTTACACAAATCACATTTTGTAAATTACGTCAATCACGTGACCAACATTGTTGGCAATGAAATCTTCGGCATGAACATGCATATTCGCCATAAATTTACGTAAGCTTTCTTATGTTATTGCCTCAATTTCGGTACGAATGTTTTCCAAATCCTGAGTGTTTGCTGAACTGTTTGCATAGACTTTGGATTTCAGAAAAAATCGCAGGCAGATAAATCAGGTGGAATGGAAATGTGCCTCATCTGTCATCATCAAATTGTTGAGGAAATGGGGATGTGTTTATCATCTCTAGAAGCTGCATACAGAAGGTTTGACGTGACCCTAAATCTGTCACCTGTCAATATTAAAGTGTCGCCAAAACACACGCAGTATAGTCACAACAATATAGCCACATTCAAAAGAAGTTTCAAGAGCACACGAGCTATTCCATCTCAAATCGACCGAAATATAAAGAAAATTGACCTTACAATTTCTAAATACAATAAAACTTTTTTGTACGTAGAGAACTGTGATACAATGCTTTGTGCAAAGTTTGAGGCAACAGAACTTCATAGTGTTTAAATTAAAAATATTTAAATTTATCGTATTTTCATAAAATTTGCAACTTTAAACTGTTGTAGCTCCGAAACCCTTTCACCCAATGATCAAAATCATGGTTTATTTTGATGATGAGAAATTAAAGTTTATATTGACATAGGCTATAAACAGATTTTCTTACTTTTTATGGAAATGGATAAATTTAGATTTTTCCTCATTAAGACGCCTTTGGCTAGGAAAAAATATTTTAAAAATATATATAGTAGATTCCGCATTGAAAGTACAAATAAACATATTTTTTACTGATGACACGTTGATAAGAAAGTATTGAAAATATCAATAAAGAAAATAAATAGTACGCGCGTGAACTAACCAGCTGACTGAGAGACGGGAGCTAGCCAAGGTAAGCAAGGCCAGGAGACATAAACACGTGATGTGTCGTCTAGCAGTCATGGCTGTGCTAGCTTTATCACCAGTGTGTGCGGTACTGCGCCGTTCAAGTCTAGGCATGTGAAAATAATCTATTTAATACCCTCGAAACTTATTGCCGTACCACTAACCAAACAATGCCGAATCCCTCTTAATACTGCAAGGTTTTTTCTCAATATTTTTTTACATGTTCACAAATTGGCAAAAAGCCTAAAAGTAAGTAAAATCAGATTATCTGTCTCTCTGTATAAATATAAAAATAAGGATTACTTCTTAACATAACCTACCAAATGTCAGCTTCAAAATAAGCTCTCGTCCAATGTTCTGCAGTAAATGGTTCCAGAGTTCTGAGCGCTGAAAGAAGCTTGTTTTTATAAAATACGCTAAATTTATCGCTCAACAATATGAAAACCGTTTGACTTTCGATAGTATATTTTTGAAAATGCACTCTCCTCAGCACCTTGTATAAATAGGGAAAAAATTAGAGTATAAAAAAAATGCGAGGTTTTTTACTGATCGATTTCAATTATGGAATAGCCCACATGCACGATGTTCATTCAACCAGTGCTCCATGCTGACTGCCAAGGGTAAGCTACAAGGGCAGACAGCAATGCTTTGAACTGCACCACACAATGAAACAAACATTAGCGCTCTAGGATGCTGTGACCGATAATGGCACACATTTTAAAATGGGTCATTGTTTCTGCCACATCTTGTATTATGAACTATCATAATTTTCTTGAAGTTTCATCAGAAAATTGACTTCACTAAAATTTCACATGATAATAATTTGTTGCCATCGCAACTGCTGCCATCAACATCATCACTATCATCGACATTTTATCATTTCCATCACCATAATCGTCATCATTATTGCCATCATCATTTTCATTCTCATCACAATCCATTTCATCAACTTATATAATGCCACCACCACTGTCACTATTACCACTACTCTTGTACAAAAAGTAACATATTGTCAGACTCCAAAGTAGCTATTCTATCAATAGTCTCTAAACACACACCTTCATCTCAAACAGCAGAAATAACTAAAATGCTCTCTCAATTAATATCACTCAATAAAAGAATTGTATTCCAATGGATACCATCCCATTGTGCAATCCTGGGAAACGAGAATGCGGATGCTTTAGCAATGAAGGGCAGCACTGCTACTTACAGACCTGTTACTAAATCTATGTATCACTCTGTGAAGAGATTTATTAAATCTACATACTTAGACTTCAACAAACAAAATTTGATAACACAATCTCAAGGGAAAAAATGAAACTCTCTGCATCATAATCCACAGTTAATTCCCGATTTACCACGAAAATCGTCTGTAGCTGCATTTAGATTGGCAACAGGCCATGATTGTTTGGCCAAACACCTACATAGAATTGGAATATATCAGTCTCCTAACTGCCCATTGTGCAACTCAAACCAAGAAATGGATTCGGAACACTTCAAAATCTGTGCTTCAGTGGCTGACCATGATAATATCTTTGAAAAATATTGGAGTGCAAGAGCTCAAATGACTTTATTGTCAAATGCCTGGCATTAGAAAACAACAACAAAAACAAAGTGTACCTAAATTTTTATTCGCATCTCTTCCCCTATAGGTTTTAGAAAAAAATTTAATTGTGTTTGAGTCATTCTCGTCAATACTGAAATATTTCTGTGCTTGTTTTTATCTTCAACTAAGAAAATTATTACAACTTCCATCAACACTGTCAAAAAAAGTACAACTGACCATTGAATGGATTAATACATGCATAAATATAACAGCAAAGAAGTTCCATACAATCTTTCACTAAAACACACATTTCAATCAATCTTCTCAACGTATCCAACTGTTTGCTGACAACATAAAGTCCACTATAGTCCACTGTAGTCTATTCAGTTGTTGTTTTTCACGAGAAATGAGGGCTATTTTGATCGGTGTTCATTATAGATGCCTGTTGCTAGTAGCCAGAGTTGGGGTGTAGTCAATATATACTGCAGGGCTGTGTCTTCTGCAACTGGTACTGATGATTTTAATTTACTTCTTTTGTGGTTTATGGATGGACAGTATAGAAGAATTTGTTCCAGATCTTCATCACGATTATTACACCACAGACAAGTAGGATTATCAGAAATGTGAAATCGGTGTAGGTACAATTGAGTGACAATGTGACCTATCCTGGCTCTTGTTAAAAATGTTTGAACATGTCTGGGCAAGTTTTTGTACATTTCCAGGTCTTTTGTAAAATTTTTCCTTTGTCAGAAGAGAGCCAAATTGTTGATCCATAGGTTTGTAAAATGAGACTTTACTGAAGCAAAAGCACTGGATAGAGATATCACTTGAAGAAGTCTTGGTTGCAAATATGTTGCCTGTTTTGCAATATTATAGACTTTCTCGTTTCCAGGTATACCACAATGACTAGGTATCCATTGAAATGTCATTTCCTTTTGGAGTTCTTTTAGTTTACTTAGTTGTTTCTGAATTGGAATAATTCTATGTGCGTATAGGTTTGGTACATATTTAATTATATTAAATATAGTCCCCTTGGAGTCGGTAAGTATGCAAATAGATTTTTCAGAAATTTGAGTAACACACTGAAGAGCAGCATCAATAGCTAGCAATTCAGTGTCAATTTTTTTATTTTAGTAGGTTATTTTATGACGCTTTATCAACAGCTTTGATTATTTAGCGTCTGAATGAGATGAAGGTGATAATGCCGGTGAAATGAGTTCGGGGTCCAACACTGTAAGTTACCCAGCATTTGCTCATATTGGAATGAGGGAAAACCCCGGAAAAACCTCAACCAGGTAACTTGTCCTGACCAGGAATTGAACCTGGGCCACCTGGTTTCGCAGCTAGACGTGCTAACCATTACTCCACTTCAGTGTCAAGACTGGAGGAGGATGAACATGGTATGAAATAACTTTCTTGATATTTTGAAATATAATACCCTGCTCCTGATGTCCCATTATTAAGGTTTAGAGATCCATCTGTATAAATTTGAAGGTGATTCGTATATGTGCTGCAGAGTAGTTCCATGGCATCTAACTTAAGAATGTTTTTTAATCCAATGCCACCAGGTTGTCTTTTCGACATTTCTGGTCTTCTCTCCTGGCCGTGGTTTAATTGTAACCCACTTCTGAGGTTGGGGCGCCTGGAAGGCGGAGTTACATTACCCCGATGATGTGATAGGATGATTATGATAATGTGGTGCCAGAAGAGGTCTTAAATCTAATCTTAACCTAAATTCCAGACTCTATTAAATATGGAATATAATCTAAATTTAACAGAAGAAATACTGAAATCAGAAGTAAACACTGAAATACTGAAACAATTGTCTTTAGAGACAATTAATATTAGGTACCCTCCACAAAACTGGCTTCATTTATACACTGACGGATCCTTGATCTCCAGAGAACAAGGTGCCGGTGCAGGTGTTACGTGCTGTCTCTTCTCACTTTATAGATCTCTTGGATATGGAACAACAAGTTTTGATGGAGAAATCATTGCAATAAGTGAAAGTCTCAGGAAACTTCTATGCCACATCAGTAAATTTAAAAATGCAGTTATACTGTCAGACTCCAAAGCAGCTATTCTATCAATAGTCTCTAAACACACACCTTCATCTCAAACAGCAGAAATAACTAAAATGCTCTCTCAATTAATATCACTCAATAAAAGAATTGTATTCCAATGGATACCATCCCATTGTGGAATCCTGGGAAACGAGAATGTATGGAGGATCATTTTTGGAATGATTTCCTGGAAAAAATACACATGTCATGTGACAGAAAAATAAAATTCTGAGGACAGTAATGGAAATCAGACTTACTGTGATACTACTGCAATGTGCTGATGTCTGAGTTCAACCCACAGCTCATCATTTTCATCAAGGAGAACCTCTTTTTCTGGAGCGCCAGCAGTGGCTTCATATCTGCACAAAGGATAGAAATGAAACCACATTTGGAAAAACATCAGCAAGGCGTACAGACATTCAATCATTTACATACAATTGTACTTGTCTTTAAATATTCATGTAGTGTGAAGTGTAAAAATGTCCAGCATCAAAAGAATAAATGATTATTTCGTAAGTATTTAGGTATGGTTCAATATGATTTCCCTTGAACTTTGAATGCCTGGCAGAGTTACATTTCATTTCGTGGATAGGCACTGTTGAAGTTGAAATACATTAACTGATATCATACCAGGCAATGACAATGATGAATGGCACAATTAAATCTGACGTGGATTAAAACTGTTGATAAACTTTACCTTGAGAGCTTTTATTCAGAGACAGAATTATTTTGCATGCTGTCACCTTCAAAGAACCTCCACCGTTAGTTTCCTCCTGAAGAAAGCTGTGCACAGGATTTTTATTACCCTTAACAATCTCTATTGTCTTCAGTATGGTTTTAGCCCATGAAAAATACCTCGATATATCCTGCTCCACCACCAAAAATAGTCTAGTATTGCGGCATAAGTAGAAAAATTAATTACTGTAATAATATGAATGGCAATAGTAGTAGACAATGGGGAGAATATTACAATATAGCCATGATTTATAACCCAAGAATAAAGGTGTATTAGATATACCATAAGTAGAAATATAAGGCATAAACCATATAGAACCTATAAATCTTGCATATAAATAAAACTTAATAGATAACAACTTATTACCAATAAATTCTGTATTTTTCTATTTTAGGCTTTCTTTTATTTCTTTTATATTTACAGACGTGGACAAATTATTAACAAAATTGACGATTTTTATGATAATTCTGTTTACAAAATTTGATTTTTCAATTTAGACTACTGTTGACAATTTTGCATATTTCTATCATTACAATAGACAGAAATATGCAAAAATGTCAACTGTAGTTTAAATTGAAGAATTAAATTTTGTAAAAATATATAATAAAAATCTTCAATTTTGTTAATAATTTGTAAATTAGCAAAAATGTCAACTACAGTCTAAATTGAAGAGTCAAATTTCGTAAAACTGTAAAATAAAAATCTTCAGTTTTGCTAATAAATTGGAAATAGCCAAAATGTCAACTGTATTCCAAATTGAAGAATCGAATTTTGTAAAAATATATAATAAAAACCTTCAGTTTTGATAATAATTTGTAAATATGCAAAAATATCAAATGTAGTCCAAATTGAAGAGTTAAATTTTCTAAAAATATACAATACAAATCTTCAGTTTTGCTAATAATTTGTAAATTAGCAAAAATGTCAACTACAGTCTAAATTGAAGAGTCAAATTTCGTAAAACTGTAAAATAAAAATCTTCAGTTTTGCTAATAAATTGGAAATATCCAAAATGTCAACTGTATTCCAAATTGAAGAATCGAATTTTGTAAAAATATATAATAAAAACCTTCAGTTTTGCTAATAATTTGTAAATATGCAAAAATATCAAATGTAGTCCAAATTGAAGAGTTAACTTTTCTAAAAATATACAATACAAATCTTCAATTTTGCTAATAATTTGGAAATACGCAAAAATGTCAATTGTAGTCTAAATTGAAGAATCATATTTTGTAAAAAAAATATATATAATAAAAATCTTCAATTTTGCTAATAATTTGTCCACGTCTGTATTTAGAAATAATTCTGTTGCCTGTAGACACTCAAGAATTTCCCACCTCCGTTTTCCATAATATGCACCTCATCACTTTCAATCTCGGATTCACCAGCACATAGAATGCATCACCCAGTTTCAGGAATTGAACTACAGTTATTTTGGTTTGAACGTTTTATTTTTGTTTCGATTTATAAATGGAGAGTATGGATCTATGATAGGCAATTTAATGAAGAGCATGCATTATATGAAGACCTCCCCGGAATAAGCATGTAACCGACACACTGTAATTGAGGAGTGTGATCCCAAAACTCACTCAGTCCATTTGGTCAATTTTATGATTTATACATACATGCTTATGAGAGACCTCTTTCATTATAGTTTAAGCCTGTTTCCTTCCAAAACACCACCAATCCTCGTCTAAAAGTTTGTGTTATTGTGCATATCACTTAAAAACTCGCTCAGTTCCTAGATCGGTGGATAAAATTAGCCCAGTCCTTTCATAAAAATGGACTTAACATGTTTTGGGATAACACTGTTCAATTCATGTTTCTGGAGAAATGAAAGTAATTTCAGGGGTATATTTTATCAGGCCTATATTTACTAGCAGAACCATCTGACTAATTAAGGACACAAGTTTATTTTACTATTGAATGCAATAACTTATTGTTATAAATTAATACTTCAAAATTACTTCTTAAATCTACTTATTGTTATAAATGAATACCTCAAAATTACTTTTTAAATCTAAGTCGCATATTTCAATCATTTGATGTTATATCCTTTTTTCAGGGAGGTCTTCATATGAAATAACATTTCGAAATTTCTTCTAGCTTACAACAAAGTTTTCACTATGGTTCACTAAAGCTGTATCGCACGTGTCTATTATCACTTTAATATTGCAGAACTCGAGATTACAAATCAAACAAGTGATTGCACAGATCTGTAGCTGCTCTTGATGCTGATATATTACTGAAAGAGACTGCATCGTATGGCTAATTTTATATGCTATTTTGGCACCCTCATGTCCATAGCAAGGGAGGTGGATGTGGTCACGTAAGTTACATTGGTTTATGGCCTAACTACCAATAATATTAGTATTCGGCTGTGGCTCATGGTCCTGTTGCAGTAAGCATTTGAAATTCTATCATTTTCCCTTTCACCACGATATCGAAATGGGTGCTCATATTTAGTACGGAAAAGACTTATTCTACGTCAAAACCAGGCTTAAGAATTTTGTATTTATTTTAAGAACAGAACTGAAAGTTTAAAATTACACAATACGTAGTCCTATCAGCTTCCTAACATCTTTTGCCTTGCCTCCTGCTGAGCAAACTCTTCAATTATTTTGAACAAGTTCATTTTCTCCAAAATGTTGCCCTCTACGGAGATGATAGCTAGTAAGTTGAGACAATCTCTCAAGTTTTCAGTTACCTCAGATTACCTGAAAATTCCCGCCTTCCATTTCAGTTAAGTTTTGTAAATGTTTAGATGGCTGAATATGTACATGGCATTGTGACTTTACTGAGAGGGGCTTTCCTGCATACACGAAAATAATCAATGACTTTCACATAAATCTTCATGTGAACAATGTAGAAACCATGTTTAGTTTATATTGTGGTGATGCTGATATGTGATTTAAGTAAAGAAAAAAAAAAAAGTAACAACAAGTTAAATATTAAACACAACAAAATACATTTGACAACTTATTTAATAAAATACCCACCAAACTGACAATTTATTCACAAATACCCACAGAAATAATGGTAGCTTTAGCACCAAAATCACCGATTTTATTTCATCAAAAACTACAGTCCCTAAATATAAGAGATTATGTCTGAATCATATTAGCTCGGATTGCTTGTAAATCAGGCTTTCAAGTGGCGGAGATTTAGAAGAATAAAAAATTCACACTCAGAGTTCTGTCATCAGTCATTGGAACAACGTCAATTCCGCAAATTGAAATGTTTCAAACATCCTCAAATAATTACAAAAGATATTACTGAAATTAAATTCCTAGATTTTTAATAATTTTTTTCATTTTCCTGTAGGTTATATACGAAACATAGTGGGAGAAACAAGAAGGAAAATAAATTGTTTTTCAAATATCAATTACTTACTTGTATACATCATTTTCAATTGGTAAAAGATCGTAAGCCATAGCTTGTAGAGTCAGCTCGTGTAACACTGGTGAGACACAATCAAAACCTCTGTCCAAAATGATCAACTGTGATCGAGCTTTCTCAGGGCCCTCGCCCATTGTAGGTTCATCAGCCTTGTACGCATCCAACTTCTGCTGCACCAGCTGGGCCAGTTCTACATTCTTATCGAAGTCGCTGCAGGAAATAAACATATCTACTTAAAACAGTCCTTGTCTCAACTATTATATACAAAAGATGAGAACTCTGTGTGATGTAAGAAAATTTCATTTAAAAGCAATGCATTTAAAAACTGTAATAACCAGGGGCGAATGCTAGTCACGAAAGTTAGGCTTGCTCTTTTATTCATAGGGGAAGATGGGAGGATATAATAATTCATAATTAATAAAAATAATCAGACCCACATAAATAATTTATTTTATAATTATGAAATCATTATGAGTTATGGATCATATTCGCTTATCAGATGTAGAAGTTCGATATAATATAACAAACATGGCCAACAAAACAGTTTATTTAGTTTTTTCGACCCTGTCAACCAATGCACATTGTTGTATTGAGCTGCACTGAATAAGCGTACATATTCTCTATAATGTCTGTCTTGTCTTGAATAGTCCTTTGGGAAAATGGATTTAATAATAAGGTTTCAATAACACACAATTCCGAACTCATTGCAATACTTCAAATTAATGTTTAAGAATTAATAATACATGCAGCAGCTAACACATGCATTCCGCTCATACAATTACATTGCACTCACAAATCACAGCATATTCCCACTGTCAGTACTGGTCTGTGTAACGTTAAATAGTCGTTGGTGTAGCTCTCGGACCAGAGCTTCAAACAACACATAACAGAAGCATGTGCGCCTAGGACGGACTAAGGAGGAAGGCACTTGCGCGCGCGTCATATTCTCGCTTTTTCTACGTCTTTCCTGTAGCTCCGAGAAACGAGCAAGCGTTGCGATACTTGCGGTGTGCAACCTGCGGTTGGTATTACGCCTATACAATATTCCAAAAATGAAAATAAATGTTAATGTACGTAACGCCATTTTGAGAAATACACAATCTACGAAAATATTGGGCTTGCGCAGCAAGCATAGCATGCCCTGAGACATCGCCCCTGGTAATAACAAATTTTAATATTAAAGTTTAAAAATGAATCCTGTAAGAGAAAACTAGGATATTAATTCGCTCGAAATGTTTCTTGCGAACACTTTCGAAGTTTCATTTATTTTAAGAATCACATATACAAAAACAGTTCACAATTATGGCACAGATAGTGGTGTTTCTAATCCATTAATCCTGTTGATCCAAGTTGGTTCCCTACAAGAACATGGAAATTTACAGTAGCTTTCTTCCATAGAAACCAGATGTGTGTCCCTCGTCTCATAAGTTTTGCCATAAGTGATGACTAGGGACCGGATTTTTATGTAATATCAAGGTGTGAAATATGTACACATTTATGTAAGAAAAATAAGCTGAATATGTACCAAAATATGTAAAATCATGAAAATATTTAATATCAATAGCTACGCTGGTTTGTAGTCTGATATAAATTTTAATTTTCTGTTCTTCATGACGATTTCTACTGTTTCTGGTGCTCTTCCGCCATTTCTGAGTATCATTTCTGTCTTGTCTACATTAATATCAAATTTGTTTGTTAAAAACATAAAATTACTTAGTCATGATACGTCATAACACACAAACAACCAGCCCTCACCATAACAGCAACATACTCCCACCCCTACAATCGACAAATGCACATCGCAGAATTCAAGATCACCAGTAGTTCAAGAGACACTGATGAAGACGTAACATCACGTCGAAATGGGCCGTCTGTCGAAGGTATATACTGTTTTAGAAATTTTAACACTTTTTAACGTGTGACTAAGTAATTTTATGTTTTTAACAAACAAAGTGTTAACGTGAACTTTAATCAACAAATTTGTTTCTATTGCACCATTTTACCTTGATGTTTATTGTTTCTTGTAACTTTGTAAGGTCTTTAGACCCTACTACTATGTCGTCCGCTTATGCGTATGAGATTATTCCCTTCTTGATTTTTACAATACAAAGTAGTTGTATGAGAAAGGTTGCCTTTTGTTCATTCATATTTACAGTGGGCGGTAAGGGGTGAGTGCCTCTTTTACTTCCTGGAACTAAGATGTTATGTTTTGTCCCGAAATATATCCTTTCTCGGGTAGGTAAAAGGCTTTTTAAATCTGTGTATTTGAAATTGTAAACTTCCCCAGCAGAAGTTTTCTTTTTCCTTTTAAAGAAGTTGTTGTTTTCTAATGCCAGGTGTTTGACCTCTTGCACTCCAATATTTTTCATGGTCAGCCACTGAAGCACAGATTTTGAGGTGTTCCGAATCCATTTCTCCTTTTAAAGAAGTAAAAATTAATAAAACCCCTAAATATGTAGATTTATGTAATACCAAACCATAATATGTAATGTGGGGTAAATATGTAAAAATATGTAGTATCAAATTTTAATATATTAATGGTAATTGCAAGATTCGCAAAGATTTGTTATTTATATACGGTTAGGTTGAAAGGAATATAATATGTAATTACATAAAAATCCGGTCCCTAGTGATGACCTTGAATTACGCTGACTACATGACCAGTAAATACTGCCACATGTGTAGCCTATGTTTAAAACTGACTCATAATCCTCACGAGAATGAGCACAAAATGGGTCAAAAGATCTACTTTTCGTGCACACAGCACAGACATCTCATGTTAAATATTTTGGATAACACATCCCATATAATATTAAGAGTTAGGTACCTCTTGCACTTTTAAATTTAAAATAAAAAAATTTTAAACGATTTTAAGTTTGAATAATAACGAAATAACTCAGATTCTTGATTCCCAATCATGAAGGTTCTCAAAAGATCTTCACATAACAATAGTTCAGAATATTAAAACTAGTGTATCAGGAATTTTTCATATTCAGTCTACTCATCTTAAGCAGAATTTTCAATCTCCTCAAAACTCCATATGGGAAGTCCATTCACGATTCCTGGTACTCAGGCAATTGGACTGATGCTATACTTTCTGTGTCACAAGTGGTAGATACCAGGACAAGCAGCTGTTCTTATTGCAGTCCAGTGTGAGACTAAAGGTACGATCACACATCGCTACTTTTGCAGCGCTGCAGTACAAAAAACTGCGCAACTTTCGTACTGCGACATGTGAACAACGGTGCAACCCGAAAAGTAGCGGCTGCCGAACCTGCTGCCCGCTACTTTTCCATGCTGCGCACAACTTAAAAGTAGCGACGTGTGAACAGGGTTCTCAGGGTTGCAGCCGCAGCATTTTTGATATCTGTTTTGTTGGAACTTTTGCTGCAGTTGCAACCAGTGTTACCACCCAAATGTGTCAATGATACTTTTATTGTTTGGATATATTTTAATGTTAAATGTGATGAAAATAAATTATTTGTAACAGTTATTAAATACACAACACAGTCTGAGCATAATTGGTAACGATATAATTCATTTTTTAAATTTTCCGTAGCGTAGTTCCAAACAGGAGGGTTGCCAACATTGATTACGAGAATATACTGCTGGTTATCATTTAAGTATACAGGCGTTTTTAAAAGCTTTATAGTAAAAATAATGTCAATTTCTGAATACTAGATTCGACAGAAAGCAAATAATAGATAAGGAAGCTTTCGCATGAGTTTATTAATAATGCGAACATAAGCACAAAATGTATATTGAGAAGTCAACACGGAGATGGAAACCTGCAGCATGACTGCGGCTGCAAAAGTAGCGCCTTGTGTGTGAACAGACTCGCAACCTCCAGTTGCAACTTTTGCAGCACTCGGGTTGCGCAGCACGAAAAGTAGCGTGCAGCGCGCTACTTTTGGCTTACGTGTGAACACGACACGCAACTTTTGCAGCTGCAGTACAAAAGTAGCGACGTGTGACCGTACCTTAAGGTAGACTTTAAAAACAAACAGTACAGTGTGGAACACCATGTGTAATTAGTGAATAATTCTGCTAAGTATAGATTGTATCATGAGTTGTAGATTTATATTTGTTGGAAAATTTGCTGGAGTAACTGTCCCAAGTATTTCAGTGATCAAGAGACTCCGTAAGTCATCATGGGCTAATAGTGTTGGATAAGAAAGCAAAGAATGTCTGTTTTAAGAGAAGGAAACTAAACGAAATTGGATCATTGCTGCAAAGAAATCCAAGGAAATCTCAGGTGTACAGTTTCCAGTGAATCCACATATGCAACAACAAAATTACTGAAGCTGTGAGTAAGACTTCAGTAGTTTAAACTTTGACTAATCCAAAAACAATTGCTAGAATTCAATTTCCTGCAATCTGTACATAATGGATCTGTGAGCCCAGAACAGATATTTTTTACTGAGAAAATGTGGTTGCATTTACTGGGATATGTGAATTCCCAGAACAATGGCTACTGGAGTTTGGAAACACCACATCAGTTACATAAGCGCACATTATATGGGCACATGGTGAACTAACTGTAAGTAATGTCATTAATTTCAGAGGGTTATTCTTTGAGATAATTCAAACAAAATAGTTTAATACAATATCGCTCATTCTTGCTTCCTTTTCGAGATAAAAATTGTTTTACATGAAATATTTCATTGTGTTTTTTGGGAAAGCCATTGATTTAATTCCCAATATGCTCAGTGTATTAAAGTGATTAAAGAAGTTTAGTTTTATCCCTTAAATGTCCTGAAATTTGATCCGAACAAATGTAACACTGTAAAATTTCTTTGCACAACAAAAAGTTACATCTGTTGAGATCAAATTTCTGCACATTTAAAGAACAAAACTAAAATTATTTCACCATTTATTATCACAGTATACTGTTCTCTTAAACTGACTAAGCATTTTGGGAAGTTAAACAATGGTGTTCCCAAAACATGCTATGAAATGTTTCATAAAAAACCATTTTTATCTCGAAAACGAAGTTAAAATGAACAAAATTGTATTAAACTTTTTTGTTTGAAATATCTCGAAGAATAACCCTCTGAAATTAATGACATTACTTATTGTTCACCCTGTAATGTTCTTCATAACATTACACAAAAACAACTGGGCCTAGTGTTCAAAAACAATTTACTGAAGCAATGTAAAGTGAGGGTTGCCATACGTACCAAAAAACTGGAACTATCCTAACTTTTAGGATCAAAATTACAGTCCAAATCGAATGGCCAGAAAATTATGAAAATCCCGGATTTTTGTGAATATCATAGACATACCACAAAATTTTTGTGATTCAAATTACCGATCTGTGTAATGATCGACTGTGTATCTTTTGTTTTTTATTGTATCGAATAAATGCTAATAACTATTGATTGTGATTTCGAGATCTCTTTCACTTTACCATGCTTTCTCTTGCCTCTTGTTTGTAGTCTTGTGCATACGTGTTTTTCATTTTGATTATTTACGAGTTGATATTAGGCCTGAAAGTGATATATGATTAACATATAAAATGTCTACAAGACAAAAAAAACAAAGTTCAATGAAACATAGATAGAAGAACAAAACACTCTCTCCATAAATTCATTAAGACTACATTGCAAGTTCAATGTAACATGAGGCATGCCAGTTGCCCAGATTTATTCAAAATCATAAGAGACAAAAATTCTTTCCCGGACTCTGTGCAAATGGTATGTTAATAAAAAATAGAGCTGTGTGAAATAAAAAAAAAAAGTACTTTACTAGTAACTGTTTTTAGTTCTAGTTAATTATCAGATTGTTAAAATAAATATATTGTTTGTAGAGAAAAGTAATAATGTGTTCTTAATACAGTATGCACCAAAATATACAGTACTGGAACAATATGTTACTGTTATTTCTTGTTGTTAGTTATTGGAATGACAATATAAATGTTCAAACTGTGCTCCATTGTGCTGTAGACAGTGTTCATAACGATCACGCAGATTTTGAAACTTATTCTGGAACATAGTTGCTGCAGAGTCCTGAAAAACGAGACATAATGCAGACAGTTGTGGGTGGATCATTACAGTTGAAAATGTTCTCCTTTGTTTGGTGATTGATAAAACCGTCCAAGTGAATGTGCCTTTCTTTAGAGAATCACAACACGTTGAGCAAGAAATCTGGATCCTCGTACATCATGGCCAAAAACCTTGCACAATATTCAATCCTGACATGCCTATCTTGCTGCATCAATCGTTGCCAACCTGTATTCGGTACGGAAATCCACCTAAGTCTTTAAACAATCGTCGAAGTGACGTATTGATGTTAATTTCAGGGATGTTCGTCGAAGACTTCGCTTTGGTGACTGCAACACCTGATTGAGGACACGTCCATGATTGTCATTTGTGGACACAGTTACTGGCCTACCAGACCTTTCCTTCCGTTGACACAATACACTACCCATACGACGAAATATTGTAACGATAGACAGCATAACTGTGTTGCTTGGTGCCGGCTGATTAAAGTGTTCAAGATATTGTTGTGCCACTAACTTTAAACTCGGTCCGCCTTGATAACCATTTCCATACGAGCGAAAATAATACTCCGCTATGAACACTTTTTCCTCCGTCGCGAGACCCATTGTCAATTCCAACCACATAGCACAACGTTCGTTACACAACTAGCAATACATAAAGGTGATGCAACAACACGCAGACGCACAGGCATGCGCATGCAGTGTTGCCACGACCTACTCACGAAAATCAGCAGAAAATCATCGAAAAAAAACAGGAGATTACAGTAGATTAACTAAACATGGATTTCCTCTTTGTATTATAATATCAATTACAAAACAGTGTACTGTAAGAAAGATGATACTGTTGTATTACTATATAGCACTTCCCTAACCAATGAAATGGAATAATTTTGCTAAATATAATTACCGTTATCTCTACTCAGTGTACATATCAAAGTCATGCAATTTTGTTTTTACACAGTAATGTCTTATTGACAATGTTTCGCATTAAATCTGGAATTTTGCATGTATTCACGAAAGATTTATTTTAAGGTGATATTAAATACAATACTGCATTAGCTGCGACTATAACAGACGAAAAATTATCCCCTTTCTTGCTTTTACATAACTATCCTTTAAACTGTTCACCATTTTCCCACTATAATTTATAATATTCTGGGAGTATTTACTTTTTTTTTTCCTTGCTGGGACACTTTCACTCATTTCAAAGATCACTGTGCAAGATATGTAACACAAAAATGCCATTACCTATACTTCACTCTCTCACTGTTTCACGTGCACACAATCAGAAACAAACTTCACTACTGAATAAGTTTCGTTCCTCATCTGTTCCCCGAGTCCTCGAAACAATAATGAAATAACTTAATTCTGTCGTCGATTTGCAAAAGGGGATACGTCCAAAATAACAAAGTGTTGGAAAATCCCTACAAAAAATCATAAACTTAAAATATTAAAATGTTCATGGATCCTGAATGTATGCATCCATAGTGATCTAATTAGAAAAAAAATTATGAACATTTTAATTTAACTTATAGTTTTGCGATTTTCCAACACTTTATTTCAGAAATGTCTCCTTTTGCAAATTGACGACAGTTATCACATGCTTACGTTGCATGAAGATTATATACTTGTGTGTGTGTGTTGTGTGTGTGAATGTGAGTGAGGAAGAGAGTTTCGTGATAAGGTTTCAAACATTCGTTCTCTATTGTTCTGTAATTATGTTTAGACTATCGAGTGGATTGGAGACACCCATAACTCTGAGCCATGTGTATAAAACACGGTCTTTATCTCCTGTGTGCTGATATCATAATCCGTCGCTGGACTCCAGGCGAGAGCCGTCTCCTTGCTTCTTGTAAGCATCATTGTGGCGATGCAATATGAGCAGGGAGACAAATGAAAGCTGACTTGTGTATAAGATGCGAAAATAAGACATGATTACATAATATAGGCCTATGTGTACTAAAGTAATGAGTTGAAAATCCGGGCATAGAACTAGATCACTGCAGCATGCCAAAAAGGCAGGAGAAATTCGGACTTTTGACAAAAAAAATCAGTAGAGCAGTAGATTCAATGGAAAAACAGGAAATATCCTGCTAAATCAGTAGGTATGGCTACACTGTAGCACATGCGGGCTGCACGAAATCCAGTACTGTATATTTTGGGCATACCGTATATACATTTATTCCAGCAATAAGTCATGTGGTGTTTGTTCCAGTTTTCACAATTCAGAACATGTGAATATGTTAAGTCGTAAGTGTCCCAGTTTTATGACTCAGGATATGGCAACCCTATGTGAAGCCATCCACAAGCAGATGAACATCATTTTGAGCTTTTACTGTAGTTTAGGGTAAAATTAACCTCTATGATGACAATTAGCCTCTTAATCCTTTAGTTTAAACAGAAGATTGAAGTGTAGATTCTGTTTGCGTATTTCACGTTGAAAGCGTACCTCATTATCGCAGGGGAATGGCTGGCAACAGGTCAGGGAACAGTCAGTATATATTGGGAGTGTTCGAGATTGGAAATCCTGTAATTTAAATTTTGAGAACCAGCAATAAATGATTGATTAAATGGCAAACTTACTAGTGTTAAATAATATAACCACATGTGGCTTACAGGTGTTTCGGTGCATCCTTCACACTATCATCAGAGCCTACTAGATCCCGGCGTCATCTCGACTTCACTGCCTGTTGTAGAGATGCGTTTGCATGTTGAAAAGTGAAGTCGAATAGTGTGTGTGTTCTGAAATTGATTTGTGTGTTGAGGATTTGATCAGGGTGTGTTTTAGTGTGTCTGTATATTTCATATTGTTCTAGTCTGTTGAGTTTTCGGTTTTTGGGTCGTATGTGTAGGATTTCCATGTCTGTATTTATATTATTTTATGTATGGTTAGCATTAGTTATGTGTTCGGCATATATAGCTGTATTGTGTCCTCTGGTTATTGCATTAATGTGTTCATTGTAGCGTGTTTGGAATGATCTGCCTGTCTATCCAATGTAGAACTTGCCGCAACTATTACATGTGAGTTTGTATATGCCTGTGTGGTTGTATTTATTTGTTTGTGTTGTTTGTGTGTTGAGATGTCTTTGTAGTGTGTTTTTCTGTTCTGTATGCTCAACATCTCAACACACAAACAACACAAACAAATAAATACAACCACACAGGCGTATACAAACTAACATGTAATAGATCTAGATTCATTTTCCGGGCTGAGAGGCCGTAGTCTGTTGGTTGGTTTTCTACCAGACGTTTCGTCTGCAACTGCGTCAGACATCTTCAGTGAAGTGGTATCCGAGGTCGCAAAACTCTTCTTGGCGTACCTGAGGCAACTGATCCTGTGGCTGGTTGTGCGGGCGTATTTATAGTGCAACTAGCGGGCCGAGGCCTGTTGTCGCTGCGGTCTGCGCCGCTTTGTTTGCTGCTCCTGTTCTGGGTTCTGTCCTTTTGTTGTAGTGGCTACAACCAACCAACAGACCACGGCCTCTCAGCCCGGAAAATGAATCTAGATCTATAGACTCGGCCGTGAAAGCCTACACTACAAGATTCACATGTAATAGTTGCGACAAGTACTACATTGGACAGACAGGTAGATCATCCCAAACACGCTACAAAGAACACATTAAAGCAATAACCAGAAGACACAATACAGCTACATATGCCGAACACATAACTAATGCTAACCATACATACAATAACATAAATACAGACATGGAAATCCTACACATACAACCCAAAAACTAAAAACTTAACACACTAGAAAAATATGAAATATAAAGACACACCAAAACACACCCTAATCAAATCCTCAACACACAGATCAATTTCAAAACACACACACTATTCGACTCCACTTTTCAACACACAAACGCACCCCTACAACAGGCAGCGAAGTCGAGATGATGCCAGGATCTAGTAGGCTCTGATGATGGTGTGAAGGATGCACCGAAACAGCTGTAAGCCGCACGTGGTTATATAATTTAACACTAGTAAGTTTGCCATTTAATCAAAAGTAGTGTATGCAAGATTCAAAAAGCAATAAATGCTGCCTTACAAATCTATTAAGACCTGCTATCATGACGATTACACTACCTCATCAATCATAAAATTTATGCTGTTGAAGGCATTTCTATATCAAGCACGTAGATAATGATTATCATCATTTAATTCGAGAAAAATTAGTTCCGGCACCAGGAATCGAACCCGGGACCTCTCAGCTCTGCGCGCTGAGTGCTCTTTCCAACTGAGCTATGCCGGTGCCAGAACGAATTTTTCTCGAATTAAATGATGATAATACACATTGGCTACTTCATAGTAGTCGTGTAATATTCAATGAGGTAGGCGAGACCTCATATATAATGAATATGTGATGTAGATAATGATGGTTGATCAAAAATGAAAATGAAATGAATACAATTCACTTACCAGCGATATCTCACAGAAGGGTATTCTCCAAGAGTGGCACACAATGTGGCTATCTGTTCAGCCATACGTTCCATATTTTGAGTTCGACTACCAGTGAACATTGGATTATAGAAGCACTGGAAGGTGTTTGGTGAATCCAGTGAGAAAACCTGCCAATGAATTCAAGTCTTTAAGTGCAAAATACGTTAACATTTTTATAGTAATACAGTACTTCTCTTAACAATTACAATTTAATATATCTGTAAACTAAAACAATATTGTCCCCAAGATCACACTTATTGAGACGTTTCTCATTGCCGATGAACAGACAGAAGAACTTTAGGCAGTAAGAGTTAAGAATGCCACTTGGTATACTAGAGTGAATGTGGTATCACTTTGCAACTGTTTTCAGGCCTGGTTCATAAGATTCCAAAATCTAATAACGCAAAGTGAATTATACAGACTGAAGCATGGATCCAGTAAACCACGCCCTGATATGTATTAGTAATGGTTAATCAATCAATCTTCTTAATGTATCCAGCTGTTTGCTGACAACATAAAGTCCACTATAGTCCACTGTAGTCTGTTCAGTTGTTGTTTTTCACGAGAAATGAGGGGTATTTAGATCGGTGTTCATTATAGATGCCTGTTGCTAGTAACCAGATAGTAGTCAATATATACTGCAGGGCCGTCCAGTTTTTTGCGGTGCTATTTTTATGTAAAAAACATTGTATTAGATTTGGGCCAATACAGTACTTAGACTTCTTTTTCTAAATGTGCCAAGAAGTCCAAAGACTATCCATTTAATATCTCCTGAATCCATCCTACTTGAATTTAGTAGTATTGGCAGTCAATTATGAAACATAAAACTTGTGATAAAAGTGATAATAGGCCATTAATAATATGTGTAGGTGTTTATTTCATATAAACGCAAAAAAATACGAATTAATGCTATGTTCAAACATTTTTTGTCGAATCTTTTAAGGTCTATTTTAAATTATAGACAGCCTAAACAAACGCACATTGCATGTATCTAAAATTTAACTTTTTGGACATAAAAGTCCAGTGTCAAGTCACGATTCTGACATCCACTTTTATTTCATTATCACTAAAGTTATATTATACTCACTCCTAAAATACTAAATTATTTCAAGAAAGTATTACCGGTACATAAAAATGCTTACCACTATAAATATAAGGATAATCAAATTAATACATCACTAAACGTTTCATGTTTACATACATAAAGTAACAAATAACTTTTCCACATAGCAAGCTACAGAGCAAGGAATAATAGCGACAAAAATGAGATAGAAGTGATTTAACTCAATCTGATACCACAATATAACAAAAATGAAAGCTAAAGCATAATATTAAGTGAATGTAAAAAAGCAGAAATTTCTACAAAATAAGACATGCAATGCTATAAATATTCATACTTAAACATTCATGCTAACACTTTACCTACCCTCATATAACTGGGACATATTGTTTAGGGTATGTATTAACTTTGTGAATTATTAATAAATTATCGATATTTATCTACCTTCGTGAAACTTGAAACATAAGCTTGCAGTTCTCTCAATTGATTTCGTTAAAATAGCTCAAAATAATACTCACTAAAATTCTGCAGACAAAAATTACCTCACAAATATTGGAACATAAAAGATTAAGTTGTACCTAAATGATTCGTACATTTTATCAAAATGCGAGATCACTGATATGTTAGCTGTCTCCTTCACAAGAAAAATTAATTCTTCATTCTGAGCTACAATCGTATTAATGTGAGTGAAAAAGTGGTAGAAACAAATGTAGATTTTTTTAACACCCATAAAAACAAAGATCTGGTGTCTCTACTGTTTTACATATTATTTAAAATAATGCAGTACACTATTCCTTTTTTCACATTTGTTATGCAAGTAGGGTAATAATCAATACCATGTTGTAACTTATAATGCAACATACTCCACTATTTAATGACATTTCATAGTAATCTAACATAATATAATACGAATACAACTTTTTTTAAACATTCATGCAATATCTACGTGCATTACTCCTACAGGACAGCTTCAAATTTTGAAAACAAAAGCATAAAAAAAATGTATTAATGTAATATGACGAAGAACAAACCTGACATTCATATGGTAAGAAAGCAATGTTGATCTCTTTCAGCGTTTTAATCTTTCTAGCTGCATTTGATTTGCACAATTCATTGAACAGTTCCTCAGGACATACTGTTAAAACAGATATTTATGCTCTTAGAATATAAAATACTACAAATAACAGATAAAATGTAACAGGTGAAACTCTTGGTGCCTCAACCTGAAAGTCATGTGTTAGAAGAAGTGTAATTAAAACAGATGCAAGTAAAATACAGTGATAAGAAGCACATTACATCACAGTCCATGTTTTCCTCTGTTAGGTGTGGCGAAATTGTCTCTTATGTACGAGGAGAGAAGCATGACAATTCTAATAATTAAATAATGTTTTATTACTGCTAATTTAAAAGTTAGTAATGCAAGCAGTAGCCAGCTATAATGACTGAGGGAGATCATTCTGCTGACCACACATTATCCTTAGTACTAGTTGGATGATCTTTCACCTCAGCTGAGGCATATGGACTGAGGCCAGCAGTCAGCTGGTTGGTCTGAGCCATCCATGGGTTACTGCACCACAGATTTAGGTAATATACTGTATTATAACAAGAAAAAACGCTAACATAATAAGACACTAATAATAAGTAACAAAACTTAGTCCATCATTGACAAATTTCACAAAACATAACATTTTTCAATAATATATTCCAGCAGACAGAAATGTAAAATCCGCCATATTAAATAAGGATGACATCAATGTCGAATACTCTTCGAACTGTGGTACACTCCATTCATCTAACAGTTAAGTATATTTGTCATAATTCTTAAGATTAATGCATGACACGAATGAATGCATTTGTGACTATAATATGGCTACTACTTATGTTAATATAAAGGTATTTTTTGTAAATATTTAGTTTAAAATATTTTATAATTTTACATTATAAGTACCGTAAAACGCAACATCAATCTACAAAATGTATCAAGTCCCCGAGAGTATAAAACGGGATGACTTGCTACACTGAGGGGACTTGATACATTTTGTTGTTTTTGTATTCTAATGCCAGGCGTTTGACAATAAAGTCATTTGACCTCTTGCACTCCAATATTTTTTAAAGATATTATCATGGTCAGCCACTGAAGCACAGATTTTGAGGTGTTCCGAATCCATTTCTTGGTTTGAGTTGCACAATGGGCAGTTAGGGGACTTAACTATAGATTATGATGCAGAGAGTTCATTTTTTCTCTTGAGATTGTGTTATCAAATTTTGTTTGTTGAAGTCTAAGTATGTAGATTTAATAAATCTCTTCACAGAGTAATACGTAGATTTAGTAACAGGTCTGTAAGTAGCAGTGCTCCCTTCTTTGCTAAAGCATCCAAATTCTCGTTTCCCAGGATTCCACAATGGGATGGTATCCATTGGAATACAATTCTTTTATTGAGTGATATTAATTGAGATAGCATTTTAGTTATTTCTGCTGTTTGAGATGAGGGTGTGTGTTTAGAGACTATTGATAGAATAGCAAAACATTAACCTACAAAACGTATCGAGTCCCCCCAGCTTATCAAGTCACCTCGTTTTACAGTACTGAGAAACGTAATGCTGAAAGAATAAACAAATAAAATAACACTAATGAAAGTAATCACAAAGACATTGTATTCAATGCAACATTTTTCTACTTCAAATACTGAGTTTCTACACTTCAAAAATCAGAAATTTCGTAAAAAAAAAAAAAAAAAAAAAACACGGTGACAGTAAAAAAAATTAAATTTTCTAATCATTCACCATGTAACTTGCAATACTTAGAATTTCCAATCTGTTCCATCTTAACATTTATACCACTCTGAGTCTCTAAAAAAAAGTACAGTGTATGTAGTGAGTAGGCTACTATCTTTGCCATTGGATCTGAAGTTACCAAGTTAAAATTCAGCTGAGCATAACAAAAATCCTCAAGTAAGATTACCAGATATCTTGTAAGAGTCCTGAGAAAAGGCAGATGTGACTAGTACAAGGTAATGTGTGGTAAGTGCGCTGATCCCCAATTACTGAAGTTGGATTGCCAGACTGGATTATGCTACTCATTGTTTTTTTTTTTATCTAATGCCACCAGGTTGTCTTTTCGACATTTCTGGTCTTCTCTCCTGGCTGTGGCTTAATTGTAACCCACTTCTGAGGTTGGGATGCCTGGAAGGCGGAGTTACATTACCCCGATGATGTGATAGGATGATTATGATAATGTAGTGCCAGGAGAGGTCTTAAATCTAAACTTAACCTAAATTCCAGACCATGGACGAACACAGGAATAATCCCCTTTAAGGAAAAATTCCTGTGCTCTAACCGGGAATCGAACCCGGTACCTCATGAACTATAGCCAGAAGCTCTGACCACTAGACCATGAGGCTGGTCATGCTACTTATTGTACCTTCCTGGATGAGCACTGGTCTCATAAACCAGTCGAACTTTCATGAGAAAATCTCTTCTCTCATGAAGATTAGAACCAGGAAGTGTTCCATACCACCAGTTCAAAAACTGATGTCTTGGCCTAGACCACGTGGTTAAAACACAATGAAGAGAAAATGCATATAGGCTATTCCATCTCAAATCGCCCGAAATATAGAGAAAATTGACCTTGCAATTTTTAAATACAATGAAACTTTTTCTGTCCGTTGACAACTGTGATATAATGCTTTGTGCAAAGTTTGAGGCATCAGAACTTCATAGTGTTTAAATTAAAAATATTTAAATTTATCGTATTTTCATAAAATTAGCAACTTTAAACTGTTGTGGCTCCGAAATCCTTTCACCCAATGATCAAATCATGGTTTATTTTGATGCTGAGATATTATAGTTTATATTGACATGTAAACAGTTTTTCTTACTTTTTATGGAAATGGAGAAATTTAGATTTTTCTTCATTAAGACGCCTTAGCCCACGAAAAAATATTTTTAAAATATATGGTTAGATTCCGCATTGAAAGTACAAATAAACACACAATTTTTACTGGTGCACCGTTGATAAGAAAGTATTGAAAATATCAAATAAAGAAAATAAATAATACGCGCGTGAACTAACAAGCTGACTGTAGGTAGTCGAGACAAGCAAGGCCAGGAGACAAACACGTGATGTGTCGTCTAGCAGTCATGGCTGGGCTAACTTTATCACAAGTTTTCATAAACACAGGAGTAAAATGACGCCCAATGCTCGCTAATCTTCAGCTCTAGGCCAGTGTGTGGGGTACTGCGCCGTTCAAGTCTAGGCGTGTGAAAATAATCTATTTAATACCCTCGAAACTTATTGCCATACCACTAAGCAAACAATGCCGAATCTTAATAATGCAAGGTTTTTTCTCAATATTTTTTTTTACATTTTTACAAATGGACAAAAAGCCTAAAAGTAAGTAAAATCAGATTATCTGTCTCTCTGTATACAATAAAAATAAGGATTACTTCTTATCACAACCTACTAAGTGTCAGCTTCAAAATGAGCTCCCATTCAATGTTCTGCAGTAAATGGTTCCAGAGTTCTGAGCGCTGAAAGAGGCTTGTTTTTATAAAATACGCTAAATTTGTCGCTCAATAGTACGAAAACAGTTTGACTTTCGATAGTATATTTTTGAAAATGCACTCTCCTCAGTACCTTGTATAAATAGGGAAAAAATTAGAGTATTAAAAAAATGCGAGGTTTTTTACTTATCAATTTCATATGGAATAGCCCATATACTCATGAAAATGTCACAATACTTTTCCTTTACACCACACACAATGCAAAAGTAAAAATGTAATAATACACAATAATGTACGATCTGGCAACATTTTCTCATGAGGAAAGTAATATTAGTAGTCTCGTATCATAGATTTGCAGTATATAAAAGAATCCTGTTTTGAAATAAGAGCTTCATATCAAATTCTGAGTGGTCACTTTTCACTCAAAATGTTTTGTTCCAAGCACACGTCTCTACAGGCCTGTGGAACTGCAGTATCTTTGATGTTCGAAACAGGGTAACAAACGTATTCTAGCATTGTTAAAAACCATTCTGAAGACTTCTACAATGATATAAATCAGGCCTGGTAAACTCGGCTTCAGTTGGGAGCGAGATCATAACATCCTACCATGCTAACTTTGAATACCAATACATTCTATAAATTACGTCAGTAAGGTTTCAGTGGCGGCATGTTTGTCATTGCTTTGTACCGTATATGACATTTCTTACGTAAATAGCTATACTGTAAGTGCTATTGGTTTTAATTATAACAAAAAAATCATAAGCAGTTATTGATTTCTAGTAAAACATTAATTCAATCAAACTGATCTTAAACTAAATATATATATTTACAAATTTACATATCACTAAAGAGAAAAAACTATTTTTTCAAGTTCTTTATGCTCAATTTAAAACAAAGTAATTAGTGAAAACTTACATATGAAAAATACATATATTAAATAATTGTTTCTTATCACATCTTTAGTTATTTCTTCCCAGACACTTGACACATTTTACTGTTCATTAGTTATTCAATGAAACTGATCTTAAACATTATTTACAAATTTACGGATCACTAAAGAGAAACAACTAATTTTTTTAAATTCTTTATGCCCTGTGTCTAAGTTGAAAACAAAGTAATTAGTGAAAACTTAAATATGAAAAATAATACATCTTGATTACACAACTATTAACACTGTATCACTTCGGAATATGTATGATAAGAACTTTCTTGTGTTAAATTTTAACGTACCTTGTTAACAAGTTTCGACCTATTTTTGGTCATCTTCGGAACTGGTAGTTGTTGGTCTTGGCGCCTCTTGTTTCCTGTGTGGGTGCGTTCGTAGTGTAGAGTCAAAGAGTGTATGTGTTTAGAAATTGAGTTGTGTGTTGAGAATATCGTTGGGGTGTGTTTTCATGTGTCTGTATATTTCATATTGTTCTAGTGTGTTTAGTTTCTGGCTTTTTGGTTGGATGTGCAGTATTTCCATGTCTGTGTTGATGTCTCTGTAGGTGTGGTTGGCATATGTTATGTGTTCTGCATATGTGGAGGTGTTTTGTAATTTTGTTATGGCTGTGATGTGTTCTTTGTAACGTGTTTGAAATGATCTGCCTGTCTGTCCTATGTAGAAGTTGTTGCAGGTGTTACATTTGAGTTTGTATACGCCTGTGTGGTTGTATTTGTTTGTTTGTGTTGTTTGTGTGTTGAGATGTTTTTGTAGAGTGTTATTTGTTCTGTATGCGATGTTGTCATTTAATTCCTTGAAAGAGGTTGCAATTTTATGTGTGTTTTTGTTTTCGTATGTTAGTGTGATGTATTTTTTGTGTTCTTATGTTTGTGTTGTATTCTTCTGTTTTTGTGGTTTTGTTTTGTCTTACGTATTATGTTGTCTATTATGTTAGGGTTGTATCCGTTTTCTTGTGCTATGTATTTGATTGTGTTTAGCTCTTCGTTGTAATCCTGTTGGTTCATTGGTATGTTGAGTAGTATGTGTACCATTGTTCGGAATGCAGCTTGTTTGTGTTGTGTGGGGTGGTTGGATGTGTTGTGTATGTGTGTTGTTGTTGTTGTTGTGGGTTTTCTGTATACTTTGAATGTGTGTTTGTTGTCTACTTTTGTTATTGTGATGTCTAGAAAATTTATGGATTTGTTGTTTTCAATTTCTAATGTGTAGTGTAGCTTTTGAGGTATTTTGTTTATGTGTTGATGCAGATTTTGGATCTGTCTTTTGTTTCCTTTGTATAGTATTAGTATGTCATCTACGTATCTGTGCCAATATATGATGTTGTCTGCGTGTTTGTTGTTGTATTTGTTTAGTATGTTTAACACAAGAAAGTTCTTATCATAATATTCCGAATATGAAAAATAAATAAATAAAATAAATATTTCTTATCACATCTTTAGTTATATCTTCCCCATATATTTGCGCGTGCGTGTTCCGAAAATGTCTCCTGATGTTAATGTGAGATGTGTAAGCAATTACTGTTCAACAAATTAAACTGCGAGTTTTTGGTCGTCTGGCACAAAAATATATATATATATATTTTTTTTTCTTCCCACTCACTGTGAAATAATGGTGACTTACTTCATGCGCTCATACTGATACGCCTTCACTGACTTGGATTTGTTTTGATTTTGACGGACCGACCACACGACCACTCCCTTTCTCCACATGCAAAGTCGCTGCAGAGGAGTGGGAAAAGGAGAAACAAATCACTCTGAGAGCACCTCTTTAGCGAGCCTGATATAAATACTTGCAGAAGACGTGCAACTGGCCATCATAGTCAAGTAGTAGGTGGTATACAAATATCCTACAGATTAATATACGTAAGGCTATATTCTTTAGCCAAATGTAATTCAAAATCTAAAAGAAGCTTCTATTATGCAGAACAATTTCGTATTAACCTCAATTTGAGTCAGTATTTTAGCACACATGTAATGGTGGAAGTCTGTAATTTTGGGTGAATATGACACAAAATGTTCCCTAAATATTATGAAGCTGGCTCAACAGATAAGCCCTACAAGTTTAGTCAGTATTAGTAAACACATTCACATGCTTAGTCCAGTTGCAAAGCAAGAAGAAATGTTAGTGCTAGTTTTAGTAATTACAAGGCACAATCACAAACAGAATCAATATCAATCTAATTGATTCTAATGTAAATTTCAAATTATACGACACTACAATCATTCTATTGCCAGGAATATCTCCTCACAAGTTCATCTGTGATGAAGTGCTCGAGATATTTGGAGATCATGACAAGAAAAATAATGCATTTATTCTCCTTCTTTTGTTTCGAATATATGAAAATATGGTTTATTCAAGGGGAGAGGATGGTATTTTTTAAACTTTTTTCCTATTTGGTGTAAAATATTAATTTTTTTGTATGTAGAGAGCTCATAGCTGTGGCAACTCAACCAAATAAAAATATTTTGAAAAAAAAAAAAAATATTTGGGGGCCCAAATTTGAAAAAAAATATACCCAATGCAGGATTGTACTAAAACCGATATACCTAAACTGTTTTTAAAGATAGATTGAAACAGTTTTTTGCAATGTATTTGCAAAAGCATGTTCTACAAACTGTCTGTAACAGAATTTTGATATTAGTCCCTTACTTACTTACAAATGGCTTTTAAGGAAACCGAAGGTTCATTGCCGCCCTCACATAAGCCTGCCATTGGTCCCTATCCTGTGCAAGATTAATCCAGTCTCTATCATCATATCCCACCTCCCTCAAATCCATTTTAATATTATCCTCCCATCTAAGTCTCGGCCTCCCCAAAGGTCTTTTTCCCCCCGGTCTCCCAACTAACACTCTATATGCATTTCTGGATTCGCCCATACGTGCTACATGCCCTGCCCATTTCAAACGTCTGGATTTAATGTTCCTAATTATGTCAGGTGAAGAATACAATGCGTGCAGTTCTGTGTTGTGTAACTTTCTCCATTCTCCTGTAACTTCATCCCGCTTAGCCCCAAATATTTTCCTAAGCACCTTATTCTCAAACACCCTTAACCTATGTTCCTCTCTCAGAGTGAGAGTCCAAGTTTCACAACCATACAGAACAACCATAATATAACTGTTTTATAAATTCTAAGATATTAGTCCCTATGTTTGTAAAATAAACAATTAAAATTTAATAACAATTTTCTGATTTCCTTTCTTGCAAACAAACGGACGTATTTTTAAAATGAAATCTATTAATAAAATTCTGTTACAGAGAAAAGTTTCCTAATAGTCTAAAGAATGTTTGTTCTAAATTTCATGCACATATCTTTAATAGTTCAGAAATTATATCCATTTTGTCTGGCAACGTAGCAAAAAAAATGAAGTTACTGGAAACCGATAAAAGCAGGTGTGTGACTTAAAAATTCATAGAGCAAGAAGTTTAAAAATGACGTCTCAACATTCGATAAGGGCACAACTACCCACAAAATGTTATGCAATGCATTCCACACATATCAAAGGGTATTTTAAAGAATTTTTTTTTAAATTTAATTTACCAGAAACAATAAAAGTGGGCGAGTGATTTAAAAATCCATAATGCAGGAAATTTAAAAATGGCGACTCAACATCCGATAAGGGCACAAATACCCACAAAATATTATGCTATGCATTCCGCACATATCACAGGGTATTTTAAAATTTTTTTTTTATTTACTCATTTTTCACCAATAAATACCACCCTCTTCCCTTAACAACACTCGCAACTGCAGAGGTTATATCAACATTGCCGGTGTGACAGAATTTTGTCCCGCAGGAGTTCTTTTACATGCCAGTAAATCTACTGACATGAGCCTGTCGCATTTAAGCACACTTAAATTCCATCGACCTGGGCAGGGATCGAACTCGCAACCTCGAGCTCAGAAGACCAGCACTATACCGACTATGCTACCCAGGCCGATTTTCGTTTCGATTTTCTTGCTTCACTTAAATTAATGATTTTCTAATTTCTGTTAAATTAAAAATAAAGCTGAATAAATATGTAAGAGAAATTCTTTTATCAGATCAAATGGAAAATAATCCCCCACCAATAACGAAACAAAAGCACCACACCATGTGGACTCACACTACAGAACTAGCACATTGCACTTGAATGTCACAGATAGTACACTGCACACAAATGCACTGAAATAAAACTCAGAACACAGGTGGATACCAGATGTCTTTGATCCTCCCATTAATCTAATTCTGCGATTCATATGACAGCACAATATACACCAAAGTTAATATCATCATTGTCATCATGAAGGTATGGATAATTGAAGGAAACCAGCGAGTGTCAAGATCATTTGAAATACTTATTGAAGATAATGAGAGCAGTAGTGCCTACAAGCCAATAATGCGACATAAAATTTAAGATTGCAAAAGTCCCATGAACTTGAACTGTATATACACACTGTATTACATAACAAAGAGATATACTTTTCTTTTAATTCTAATGACATACATACTGCTTTTGAAAGTTATTTATGTAAAACAAACTTGATGATAACCGTGAAATGTTTGCACTTGAATACGAGGCGTGTTCTTAAAGTAAGTTCTGTTTTCAATTATAGCCATCGCATCACTGCAATCATTCTGCGCATGCATGTTTTCTTCTTCAGTCCTCAGGCAAGCTGTGCCTGCAGTTTCAGAGCTTCAGTCCGTGTGTGGGGTTAGTTGTGATCAGTTGAAATGTTTAAAGTGATCGAGCACCCCGCCGACTGTGAGATGCGGTCTGTTATCCGTTTCTTGAATGCGAGAAACATCAAACCAGCTGACATTCATCGTCAACTTTGTGAGGTGAATGTTGATGATGCCATTAGTGATGGAATGGTCAGGAGATGGGTTAGGAAGTTCAACGAGGGCCGCATCTCTATGCATGACGAGCAGCGTACCGGTCGGCCATCTTTGATCAATGATGATTTGGTGCGTGCTGTCGATGAAAAAATTCATGAGGACAGGAGGTTCACAATTTCTTCGCTTTCCTTGAATTTTCCACAAATTTCGCGGAGTGTTCTCTACAAAATTGTGACATCGATTAAGATATCGAAAATTGTGCTCATGATGGGTACCCAAGATGCTCACGAGGAACACAAAACCAAACGAGCTTCCAGTGCATTGAGCTTTCTCACACGTTACAGTGAGCAAGGCGATGAGTTTCTTGACCATATCGAGACAGGTGACGAGACTTGGGTGTCTCACATGACACTTGAATCGAAGCAGCAGTCCATGGAATGGAGGCACACTACATCACCAAGGAAAAAGAAATTCAAACAAACCATGTCAACACGCAAGATCATATGCACTGTTTTTGGGACAAAAAAGGAGTCCTATGCGTCGAATTCTTACCTTGGGGTGAAACCATTAATAGAGAAACCTATTGTCTGACCTTGAAGAAGCTCCGTCGCGCAATTCAGAACAAGAGACGTGGGATGCTGACCGACGGAGTTGTGTTGCTTCATGACAACGCTCGGCCACACACAGCTCGTGACACCAAAAATCTCATCTCGAAATTTGGCTGGGAACAAATTGACCATCCCCCCCCTACAGCACGGATTTTGCTCCGAGTGACTTTCATCTCTTCCTGCACCTCAAGAAGTTCCTCAGTGGTCAACGTTTTGAGGGCGACGATGAAGTGAAAACAGCAGTGCGGGAGTGGTTTGCATCGCAATTCTACAATGAGGGGATAGAAAGACTTGTGCCAAGACTCGATAAATGCCTCAATAATGGTGGAGATTATGTTGAGAAGTAATTGAAGTGTGGAGAATACAATGCAACAAAAATGGTTTACTGTTTGCTTACTACACCCTTTTGGAACTTACTTTAAGAACACGCCTCGTATTTTGTATGAATTTTCGTCTTATGAGTGAAAATAACATTTACAGAAGTCAAATTAACTTTTGGATTTGTCACATAATATTTATTCATTGAAACTGTATATAGACGCATACCTGTGCGCATGCACATAGACACATTTATACACAGATAAAATTTTTCATGACAATACTTGCTCATAACTTTGTTTAATAAAAAAAAAAAATATATATACAAATAATAGCTTAAATTTTGCTACTATAGAGCTTACTATTATACAAAATTAGTCAAATGTACTTGACTGTCACTAAGAATTCTCAACTCAATGGGTTTAACACAAAAGACATCTGGCAATCCATAAGAAGAAGTGTTAGCATTATATTTTGCAAATGTGATACAATATTGCATGAGCCAGGAGGAAGTTGTAAGCTGTAATGTTAGATGGATCACCATGTTACAACCCATGTATTTTTCTTTTATTAGCAAAACACATTTTTACCTGTTCCTCATATGCTATAAAGGCAATGTTAATTTCCTTCAATGTTTTAATAAACTTGGCCGCAGTGGATCGACACAGCTGGTTAAATATCTCATCAGGACATGCTGTAAAATAACAAATATTTAGCAAGGATCCATCTTCATGCTGCTATAGCAGGCATGGCAAATAGCTGTAACTTTTAATAATCAACAGTTAGTTATCAACTTCAGTGAACTTCCTAGTGAAATATCAACATAAAAAAAGTTAGCTTTCGTAGGAATTGCGACGTGCAAAATACAACTAAAGACTGCTACAGTGTTTGACATGTGTGTATACACTGATTAAAAGAACACCATTTTTAGAAAAAGACCCAGAGTCGGAAGAAAATTCTGTATCAATAACAAGAGGTTAGGATATATATTATTTATATTATTTTAATGTACCGAAGTACATATGATATTTCCATGCAGATATTCTGCGTCATCATACGATGAAAGAGTAATGGAACGGAGAAAAATTCCCTCCGGCGCCGGGATTTGAACCCAGGTTTTCAGCTCTACATGCTAATGCTTTATCCACTAAGCCACACCGGATAGCACCCCGGCGTCGGACAGAATTGTCTCAGATTAAGCTCCAACTCTTGGGTTCCCTCTAGTGGCCGCCCTCTGCACTATGTCATAGATGTCTATGAACGTAGGACCGAAGTCCACACATGTGCTGAGGTGCACTCATTATGAGTGACTAGTTGGCCGGGATCCGATGGAATAAGCGCCGTCTTAAATTACTAAGTGATTTACAAATATCATACATATTTATTTATATATTATTTTAATGTACCGCCAACCAATCCCGTTTCACCTGAGACAGCCTAACATCTATATAAACTTTCGACTTTCTGTTCGGACATCACTTCCCTGAAGATGGCTGCAGAGATAGCAGTCGAAAGCTTGGAGCATTCCAAAATCTTAACTCGGCTGATATCCCGCGAAAACATATTAGCGAATAACTAGAAGGCTAGATAAAAATTGTACAAAGTTGAAGTTAACACACCACCTGGCTACTATGATGATTGATAATGATGGCGGATATTCACTTGACTGCGCCCCCAAAGAATAGGACATCTTTTTCTACCTCATTTCTTCGCATGTAAATGAAGGTATATGTAATTCTCGAAATCTCGCATGTTCTGTATTTCTCAGCAATGGATATAGTCTGATCCTCCCTTCAATAAATTACCCATGTTTTCTCTCAATTTAAAACAAATTTTCGTGAACTGAATGTTATCATATGACTGAGGAAGAGAGAGGAGGAAGGAAAGGAGACAGAAAAAGAGGGAGGGAGGGAGGGAGGGAAGAAACACAGTAACGAGGAAATAACAGCAAGCTGGAATAAAGATAAAATGTCTACCGAGGCATACAGGAAGCAAGGAGATAGATTTTCCACACTTTCTGGACTATGACAATAGAATATGACGTAGGCAGTCAGCATCTGCGTCAACTCACTCCAGAAATATTCTGCACTCAATTTAGTAGGGAACTATGTGGACTCTGAAAGTTATGAGAAAATGAAAAACATCGTTTTCGGCTATGCTCATCCAGTAAGCAAGCTGCTGCCTTAACTACAGAGAGGAGTAAGTGCATATTTGATATTCACATGATTTTTCTTCGCCAGAAAACATTTCAATTCTTATTTTCACGCATTTCACTGCTGAACGCATTAATTATCCTGTAATCTGTTTGGTAGTTGCTATGGACTGATCAGAGCATAAAATAATTAAACAACTTCCACCACAATTACAGGAAAACTCAGACAACAGCTCTGGAAGTTAAAAATTCAATAACGAGTGAAATAATTGAACTGCCCTTAAAAATAAAAGAAAAATACTTCATTAAAATTCTACAAAACTAGGGCTGTTCCAAATAGAATCTAAGACATCAAATCTGGTTTCTAATTTTTGACCAACAAGATAGAATAGAGAAGCTATGATGCCACCATATTTGAAGACAGTTGAATCGTATAATGCCATATTTTAGTTAAAGCTTAACGAAATGAAGTAATGGACAAAAACCACCAATATGTATGCTCTTCTGCAATGAAAGAAGACAGCGCTAGTAGATGCTACTGGGAAGCCAGAAGCCATCTGGATAATAACATGTACTGTCGGTGACTCAGGAGAAGACGAGAGCGGACTGAGGAGGAAGGGATGTGAACAGATAACGTACGACAACACGCGCAATATTTGTACTGCAGTAAGCGGAAACATTAGGTCTCCTTCTGTTCAACTCAGCTTTAATTTCCATACGCATTGTTACTCATGTTTCCTGCACAGTAATAACCCGGCTACTGGGATGCTTATCTGAGCGATGTTTATAATAATCAACAGCGATAGTCAAGAAGGTCACATTCTTTCCACTCGTCTTCTCCTGAGTAACGGACAGTAGTTAAATCCCTGTCATTGGAATGAATAAATATAGTTAACTCTTAATGTGTTGCTCGTGTTGCAGACATAATATCTGAAGATTATATATACAGATATCACTGACAGTTAAGAATGGGGAAAGAAAATTAATAAAATATTTTTATTAGATAGGTAACTAGATATCAGTCATTGTTCAATAACCACAAATAAGAATCCCAAGAAATACACAACAATATTGCAAATGATACAAGATTCCTTTATAAACATAAAGGTAAAGGTATCCCCGTAACATGCCATGAAGGCACTTGGGGGGGCATGGAGGTAGAGCCCCATACTTTCCATGACCTCGGCACTAGAATGAGGTGGTGTGGTCGGCACCACGCTCTGACCGCCTTTCACCCCCGGGAAAGACCCGGTACTCAATTTTATAGGAGGCTGAGTGAACCTCGGGGCCGTTCTGAAAGTTTGGCAACGAGAAAAAATCCTGTCACCACCTTGGACCGAACCCCGGACCTTCCAGTCCATAGCTAGCTGCTCTACCAACTGAGCTACCCGGCCACTATAAACATAAAACTCCCTGTAATATCCTAATTGGATATAGCATCAAACTTCTTGTCGTTAAAGTACAGATTCATAACAATATAACGTAATATTACATTGGTAATTTTTAGGCAGTTAAGAATACAGACGCCAAAGTTTATAGACAGCTGTTAAAACAAATATGTATAGGCCTAATAATGTTCGACTCAATGAAACAGTTGCCAGTCATAAGAACACACAAGGTCAGTGAGCATATATATCAACAATGCTGTCTGTACTTCTCTATTAGTGATGTCAATCTCAACTTACGTTAACCAGATATCAATGTACATTCCTGATACTGTCCACATTCCTTTGTATCGATGACTCAGACTATACATCACTATTGTTTTGAGTGCTCAATGATAACAACTTCAGGGTGACTAATTTTAGAGCGCAATTATCACTTACACGTCATTACACTGACAATGACATTTAAAAAGAACAAGCTTAGCTTACATCTGTCTAATGTGCTTCCCTTTCCTGTCCTGTATTGCTTTAACATAAATGAGCACGTGAAAACTTGATTTAGAACGAGTTCTTTAAGTGAAACAGAAAGTGTTCAAGTCTTCCATTGTCCTGTATGAGCGTTCAAATCTCATGCAATCAGCCTTTTGCACTAAATGTGTCAATAAATGCTTTTTTAATTAATTTTACGAACTTAAGATTGCAATTAATCAGCATTTTGAGAGGAATTTGTTCAGTTTCAGTGGATTGTCATAATTACAGAATGTAATGTGGGGCAATTGCCCTAAAGCCATCTGTCCACAGGCATAACTTCATAGATTTATCTTAGATGTGACATTGCTTGTTTCAAGCTATTACCTAGTGGCTAATGTTATTTATTGAGAATACATACAGTAGGCTACAGCATCACACTTTCGTTGCATGACTTATATATTTCCTTAGACCATGGCTGCATGTATGTTTCTTTTATTTTTCAGTAGCAAACAAAATGTCCCTAGCATTTTGAAGTAGCAACAAAAATGAGTGACAGATCTATACTAATAATAAATCTGTAGCCGAAATTTTTCTGGTAATTTTCGATTTTCCAAAAATAATTGGTCCTAACATATATAATTAACCGCCCTGAAACCGAAAATCGCTTTTTTGAAATTTTTGTTTGTATATCTGTCTGTCTGTCTGTGTGTTTGTTACCTTTTCACGCGATAATGGCTGAACCGATTTCGATGAAAATTGGAATATAAATTAAGTTCGTTGTAACTTAGATTTTAGGCTATATGGCATTCAAAATACATTATTTAAAAGGGGGGTTATAAGGGGGCCTGAATTAAATAAATCGAAATATCTCGCTTATTATTGATTTTTGTGAACATTATTACATAACAAAAGTTTCTTTAAAAATAATTTGCGGTAAGTTTTATTCCTTGAAAAATTTTGATAGGACTGATATTTAATGAGATAAATGAGTTTTAAAATTAAAATAACTGCCATCTAAGGCCGTGTAATGAATTAAAAAACAAATGACTTCGTCTGTAAGGAGCCTTGGACAGCAACAAAGGAAAGCTATGAAAGATAGCCTACAGAGAATGTTTCAGTGTTTGTATGAAGTAATATCGGAAGCTAAATTAATCAATTTGTATAATTAATTATTATTTCACCATTGTAGTTTCTCTAGATGGACATAATGCTATAATGTTATTACAGTAACTTCTGATATGATATAATATAATATAATATAATATAATATAATATAATATAATATAATATAATATAATATAATATAATATGTAATATTATATAATATAATTTAAGTTATTTGAAGGGTTCAGAACCATAGTGGGCCAAGCGCCATTTACTGAATACGTGGAAAACAAGGGTTAAAATTAAGTTATTACCATAATTCAATGGAAACCTATAACAAGTAAAATAAAATATACACATTAAATCTAAATGATGTCAATCTTCATTAAACTATGGTTGCATGTAATAAAAATTAAGAAACATGTTAAAGGAATTGTCATTGCACCAAATGAGTGTCTCTGGATCAAAATGATCGCATTTTAATTATTTGGATGCAATTTAAATTAAGTAACATATTAAACGATTTCCCTTTGGATGCAATTTAAGTCAAGTAACTTGAAACGATTTCATTCTTCTATCAAACACGAATGTTCCCTGGATCAAATGTCCTATTTTAATTATGTAATTACTTTATATTTATTTCTAACGGGTGCAGCGGAGCGCACGGGTACAGCTAGTAAATAAATATTTTATTAATCTAAACTGGTCAACAATGATTTTGTTAAATGTACAATTTCTGCTGTTTCTTATGGAATTTCATCTGCTGATTCCAAAAATGAAGTCAGAATTTTGCTATTACCCATCACTTTTTTGTAATTTTAGAAAAATTGATTTATTTTTACTGCTATACAGTCCTTAACATGCTAATGAAAAGAAAATACATACAATATTTCATTTTATTGCTTTAACAATTGATTTATAACTTTAGATCATTGTTGTCTGTGAAATCAGAGTTCATAAAAATTAATTTTATTCCTCATTATACTGTGAAACATAGTATTAATTCTCAGTTGAGTTGGAACTTACATTCACGAAACAAGTTTCATAATCTGTGTTTTCTCTGTCCTAATCTTAAGTGTGGTAAAAGTATCTTATAAAGTGAAATATACCTCGAAATATTGTATAAATCACATGAAAATGTTCGTTACGTTTGTGATTAGTTAACTTTGAATTTTACATTAGTTAAAAGAGCTTACGAGTATTCTTTTGATTGCAAAATAGATGTGGACATGAACTGATGAAACAGTAAGTCAAAGTCAAGATAGGAGAAGAAATGTCATATGGAAGTGAAATAGGGAGAGGAGTATGACAAGGATGCCCTTTATCACCTACCCTATTCAACATCTACTTGGAGGATTTGGTGAAGAACTGTTTTCAGTACATGGGAGGGGTAAAAGTAGGAGGAAGAAAAATAAAGCGCATAAGATGTGCAGATGATATGTCATTGTTAGCAGGAAGAGGAGACGATGTTAAGGGATATGCTACTGGATCTAAATGACAGCTGTGAGCAGTATGGGATGGAGATAAATGCAAACAAGACGAATATCATGGTTGTCGCAAGAAAAATAAAGTAGGTAAACTTGCGAATTCTAAATGAGGCAGTAGAAAAAGTGAACAGCTTCAAATACTTGGGATGTACTATAAGCAGTAACATGAGCTGCAGCCAGGAAATCAAAATAAGGATAGCAATGGCCAAGGAACTTTTAATAGAAAAAGGAGCATCTTCTGCGGACTTCTGGAAAAAAGAACTAAGGAAGAGATTGGTGAAGTGTTTTCTGTGGACTGTGGCATTGTATGGGGCAGAAACATGGACATTATGACGAAATGAAGGGAAACAAATAGAAGCATTTGAAATGTGGATATGGAGAAGAATAGAACGTGTGAAGTGGACAGACAAAGAAATGAAGTTGTGTTGGAAAGAGTGGGTGAAGAAAGAATGACGCTGAAACTGATCAGAAAGAGAAAAAGGAATTTGTTGGGTCACTGGTTGAGAAGAAACTTCCTACTGAAGGATGCACTGGAAGGAATGGTGAACGGGAAAAAAGTTTGGAGCAGAAGAAGATATCAGATGATAGATGATATTAATATATATGAATTATATGCAGAGACTAAGAGGAAGGCAGAAAATAGGAAAGATTGGAGGATGCTGGGTTTGCAGTGAGAGACCTGCCCATGTGAAGAACACGTATGTATGTAGGTATATATTTGACCTTCACAATCATCAGATATAAATCCTCCCAATTTCTGTCTATGGGGTTAACTAAGTTTATTATCACCTATCTAAAGCTGTTGCAGCAAAAGAAGCAACTTCTAATGTCTTTAATTAAGCACATGGAAGGTAGTGTTTACATTACGATGACAACTGAACTAAGGATCTATGTGGCAATGCTGTATCCACTTGCCTTGTGGTACGAAAAATGAAAGTGACGAGTTCAGTTTCTATTGGCTGTTCCAAGCAGGCAGCAGATAGGAGTTCAAAAATAGATCTTAAAGAACTGTTAGAAGTTGGTTGTGGTAGCTTTAAATATTGAAGGATTGATGTGGTAATTTATTCAGGAAATCCAGAATAATTTTACAGAACTTTCCTCTGAATGCTGCTCAGAACTGGGAGAGAAGTTATTAACAATTGAACAACAAAATGTCAATTATACTTCAATTTTACATTACCAGTAATTTAATTTAACATAAACGCCATTCTTTTGTGAATAAAATGGTACTTTTATTTTGTATGTAGATATTATATTTAACAAAGTTTCAACAATTGAAAAATGAGTCTATTCAGTCAATACTTAACATAAACACAATAAAACATGTTATAATAACATTTACACAGATTTAAAAACAAACGTTTTCGCCAATTTTGATTGGCATCTTCAGGTCGTGTAGGTCGAATGGAACATGTTATAAAAAGTGAACACTTAGTATATGACGTTAAAAACCGAAGTTACAACTGTAATATCACTTAAAAACAGAGAATAGAATATAGCAAAAAGCCTCCACGATGTGTGTAGAATCACTGTGTTGAAAGAGGCGTGTGTGAACCAAGGAAACAGCAAAACTCTTCTGTCATTGCAGATACAGTTTTCAAGATAGATTTGAAGATGCTACGAAAACTGAAAACTGTATCTGCAATGACAGAAGAGTTTTGCTGTTTCCTTGGTTCACACACGCCTCTTTCAACACAGTGATTCTACACACATCGTGGAGGCTTTTTGCTATATTCTATTCTCTGTTTTTAAGTGATATTACAGTTGTAACTTTGGTTTTTAACGTCATATACCAAGTGTTCACTTTTTATAACATGTTCCATTCGACCTACACGACCTGAATATGCCAATCAAAATTGGCGAAAACGTTTGTTTTTAAATCTGTGTAAATGTTATTATAACATGTTTTATTGTGTTTATGTTAAGTATTGACTGAATAGAACTCATTTTTCAATTAACATTGAACTTAACGGAACCAATATGCCTTTGAAAAAAGTTTCAACAGTTTCCTGAACGTTCTATATAGAGTAAAAACCCTCTTATCTGGCACCAAATGGACCAGGCTAGTTCCGGATACGAGATTTTGCTGGATAATTGAATAAATATTGGTATAAACAAAAAAAAAAAAAGTTCGTATTTCATGGTGCCAAATGTTGAAACTGCAGCCATGTGAAGCTTATTTCTCTGTCACTTGCTCATAATTGAATAAACATAACAACTGTGTTGGATTTTCCTTATGAAAACACATCACACAATACACTGATTCCAGGTTCGAATATTCACTGAAAATTGAAGTTCGTGCGAGCTTCCTAATGATTGTGACAACACTGATGGTCCGAACATAATTAAATAAACATAAAAACTCTGAGGATTTTCGGAACAACTGGATAATACCCACGGCAGATGAATATCGATAGTCGACGTTACTCACTGGCCACTAGTCACCGGGCCGTACCGAGCCGTGTCAAACAGAAGACAATCGAAATGGTGGTAGTAAAATTCGCGACTATATTCTTAAATAAATCACTCTATTAGTCAAGTGCAAGATTTATGCAGTACCACGACGATGTTTTGAATGCACTAAAAGAAAATGCTTATGTAGTAAGATCTTAAAGTAGGTTATGGCAACGAAATAAAGAGGAAAAAGGTGTTTCATGGAATATCATTTAAATAATGGAAAGTAAATTTCCGGTTAATGTTCACTAAAGCATTAAGTACGCAATTATGACCGCGTTGCAGTTTTATTTGTGGCCGAGAGACAAAATACCTAGCCTTTTACGAAAAAAAAAAAAAAAAAACTTTTAGGGGCCATGAAATTATTCACCGCTTTAATTATGTTACTGTCTATCAATATTACGAAACAAAAACTGTCATAAGGCCATGACCAACTAGAAACATCGATAACGAAAAGATATATCCATTTGGCCGTGATGAAACAAAACAAAAAAGCGAGAGAGATTTTAGTTCGAGATAAAATGGACACACAATTTTGATGACCATACTGTTAGTAAGTGGAGATCATTTGTAAGATCTGTCTTAATCTTCTATGTAGAAATGTCGTCTAAGCAAATTGGTGGTCCAGGGAAAAATCATTGCAATAGATGAGAGTAACAGTGGTGCTATCTCTCAGTAATGTTCAGAACAAAGGAGGTAGAGAGAAAAAGAAATAAATTTCTCCTTCTTACGACACCACATAAAAAAAAATCATGTTATGTTGGCAACATTGTGTATGTAGTTAAATTTGGTGGTAAACGTAATGGCACAGTTCAAAGCTACCGTGGTAATTCTTCAGTATAGCAGGATTTTCTTTATTAAAACACATTAACACAACACAAATTATACATAATTTTAGGTTCAAATACTCACTGAAAATGAAAATTCGTGCGAACTTCGTAATTTGGCAAAACTGATGGCCCAGGTTGTGGCAATGTGGCAAATTCAATTTTTTGTTTGACCCAGCCAAAAGTGTCGTTGTTTTGGTATTGCTGGTTATTTGGGTGCTGATTACAAGGGATTTTATTGTAATATTGTTTTAAACTTTTATTGCATACTGTATTTGTCTAGTGGTTTCAGTGTAACTCTCATTAAAAAATAATAATACAACCATGCAGAATGAACAATTCAATTTTCGTCTTACCTTCAGTGAAGTAGACATGGGCTGCCTTGTACATAGTGCGGTTGGAGTTTGAAAAATCTGCCATCAGTGCCTGAACTGAGCTCTCACTTGGAGTGATGAGGTACACTGATTCCATTGTTGAAAGAGGCTCTCTTTTCTTGTGTATGTCCTCAACAACTGGGTGGAAACAAAATTTAGATACCTTATTATCATCCTTCCTATTAAATGATTAATTTCAATATGACTAACTTCCCACATTTTCATTATTATGCCCTTGAGCAGGTATGTCAAAGTGACTTTATTACGTGCTCTTACTACAAGCAGTACAAATCCATCAAGATGAAGTACAGTCATCACTCTTAAGGAAATGTTGTGTGAGCATGCAGTGCAGGAGCTTTGACATCAGTTTTGCGATAATTATGATAAAAACTCACTAGTAATGCCTTCTGCCGAAATATCATGCATCTTGCAGCAGGCTGATACCATCCTCATGGCCAGCTGATCCACCACCAGCACGCGCCATTCCATTCCCTGCCCTGGTTTCTTCTTATTCCTAATCGCCTCATTCATAATCTCTGTTTAAAGAAAATGCATGATTATGTGATGGAACTCATAGAAACATATAACTTTAATACTGATTAAAAGCATTAATATCAGTGTTGAATTCATATATTCTCCTGGAGTGCAAAACATAAATCCATATGGGAAAATTAACAAAGGGCAATTTACTCGTAATAATGAACTTAGCAGAAGAATATTTTCACCAACAATAACATTTTTTAAATTCTGTCCATGCAAGGTGTAAGTCGACCTTACCTGACAAGGGAACAGTCCTGGGTCGTGTAGCTCCAATTTAATGGAAAAGCATATTTAAACTAATTTTCGTTTGTTAAGAAACGTGGTGATAGTCGTTTATTTCACTTTTCTCATTTACGAAATATAATCACAGTCTACTATATAGTCATGAAGCTTGGGATGATTTTTTGCAAATCTCGCGATAGTTGCTAGCCGCTTGGAGCGCTGTGAGTACTAGGAACAATAAACTGTGCCACAGCCATCGTGATCTAATACAGGCCGTAAGGCAGATCATGTAACTCGCTTAACCTGATCACGAAGGGCGGCGTTTCAACCATATAAATTAGTTGGAATGCATAAACAGTAACATATGTTTCTCTAAAGTGTAGTGTAATTCCATTAATAAAATTTAAAACAATGATTATGAGACACTTCAGACATAATTTACTTGCGAGTTAAGATATAATATTATTTATGGTGTGAAAATTACGTTGTTCATATGTGTAATACCTGCCTTTATTTTGATTAAATATTGCAAAATTCTTGTACATTCATTTATGCACGATTCAATAATTTTCAATTGCACCACATGGATATTTAGATATGTTGAAATTATAGGTTATGTTTGCTGTACGAGTTGTCCCTTTCTGTCTAAATTTAGTGATCTTCCAATGCCTTGCCATTCATATGAAAATTATAGGTTATGCTTACTATATTTAACTTATATTCCCAAATTGGCAATCATACATTATAATTAAGCATAATGTCATGTATGATACCCCGGACATTCAACTTGTCTGTATTTTAATACTAAAATTGAGTACAAAATTATTGTATGTATCTATTACTCAAGAGATGAAGTAACACAATTGTACGTACACTAATTTCATAGGAGTAGTATGGTAAATGTTTTGTCTAAAATTAAGGAAGGTAGATGTGCTAAATTGAAATCACAACATAAATTCTTTTTTATTAAACCTCAAAATAGCTTACATTCTAAACTTGAAATGTTGACGCGAACAGATTATGTTAACATGTAAAATTCTCTTCACATTAAAATAACACAGTTTTGTAATTATTTCTGCAACATGTTATGCAACAAGAAGTAAACGGAACTTATGGACACATTACACTAAATAAAGCTTAGCAATGATAAGCAATAAAGTTATAATATTTCACTGAGCTCCATACACTGAAATAGAAAACCCAAACAAACATTACGGCCTGGTCTAGATAGAAAATGCATTGACTGTGCCGTATTTCGCATTTTTGTGAAAAGTTCGTTATCGGTTGTAATAAATGTAAATGGCTAAAATACAATAATTTGAATAATAAGATGGGACAAGGAGACGTTTGTAGTACTATAAATTGTAAGAAAAATAGGTTAGAGTTATCCTTTCGAAAGATCCAGGAAGGTGAGTTTATAGAATATAATTAATATATATTTTATGAAAATAATATATAAACCTTATGTATTTCATATTTCAATAGTGGAAGGAAGGTGTTCATTTTTTTCAAAAGAACACGATATCGAAAGTACAATACATTTTATGGTCTGCTAGGGAAAGAGTCTGAGATGAGGCGATAGTAGCGATCCTGGTGGTGAGCAACTATCTATGAATGCATATTTCAACTGTTTACGTTTGCATATTTAGTAGGTATTAAGCTTCGTGACTGTATATACTAGACTGTGATATAATGACTTGAAAATGGATGCTACTTATGTCACTTTCTTGCACGCACTCAGATCTCATAGTTCTAAGACATCGTATCACAACTCTCGCATTAAGGCTCTAGTCTATTTTATTTTTGTCTTAACTCACATTAATAGAGTACTCTTGCTGAAATCAAGTTCAATTTGAATTTAATGTGTATTTACTTTGTGACTCACCTTAAATACGATAGATTCGAAATGGAGTGGTCAGAATAAAGAGCCACTGAACAGTACAAACATTTTATATAGGCTGGCTTTTCACATTCTTCTCTAACATTCACACTGTTTCCAACATGCAATATGTTGCAAGAACATTATCAAACTTTCTCACGTTTTTCCGTCATATGAGATGTTCAGAGCTAAAGTGGATCACGTCCATGAGACGTAGTTTGAGATAATAGGACTTAAAGTTAACTTGCTCTAGTAGATTATTTAATTTCACTACCAATAATTTTATTGCTCCATTCTCAAATTCTAGATTTATAAAATATAAATAATTGTGATGTTAATTGATGGAAAGATTTGGTGGCTTGATACACTATGACTCAGAACATCATGAACAAATAATTTGAGTCAAAAGTGACTGGTGTCACCTACTGGCGAATTCTTGGAATTAAGACCTGATCCATTACTACTCGGAAAAAATTCAACTTCAGATAATCAGAAAATGAATTAAACTCAATTTATAAAAATTTGTGACCTGGTTCACTTCAGCTTTGAACTCTTTATATATCCACACCTCTCCTACACGTATTTTAGCATGTCTTTGAGGACAGGTGATGAAACTGTTGACACACAACAGAATACAGTAGCATTATGGAGGCCCTATCGTGCACCGTGTCTGGAATGTTTTCACAGATAATTTTATGTACCAGTATGAAATATTCTTCTAGCCTTCGAATTACAATTTTATATTGTCTAAAAAAATACGCATCCAAGGGTTGCAAAAATCTTGTAGACCTAGTTTTCGGAGGGATAATTTGTGTTTTAATTGTTTACCATCTAAAGTATTATTTACGCCTTCAAAAGTAGATATTTGATAGCAGTCCCAACCAGGGTTTAATAATCGGCCTCCTAATCAATTCTAAATGGATATTTATATTTAATTCAATTTTTTCTTTAATAGAAAACCTAGTTAGGTAGGCTATCATTGAGAAATTTATTGGAAATGCAACAAACAATTTAGGCCACAAGACAAATTACATTTTATAAAGAATATAAGTGATGATTAATTATGCTAATCGATGACTTCAGTATGTAGTGGAGGATATCATGTCCAGAGTGCTGTCAGGAACTTTTAATTTTCGGAAGACTTCTAAGGACTCCCATGGGATTGTGCCTCTAGCACCAATCATAATTCCTATAACGTCCCATGTCTTGATGTTATATTTGGTCCCCAAATTGCTGCAGCATGGCAGATAAATCGCCCATTTTTCTTTGCACACTTCTCTAGGTTGTTCCTCGCTGTTCTCAAAACGGACTGTGGGATCGAGAATGAGTCCACAATTTTTTTTCGGTCTATAATAATGATATCTGCTCTTCGAGTTGAACCGTCAGCAGAAAGGCACCCAATTTCCTCGTACACCTCATGCTTATCAGCCCGGCGAAGTTCATTGGCAATCATGGAGCGAATTTTATTATGACAGTCAATTCTCAGTAATTCTCCCTTCCGGCGAAAACCCAGCACATGGGCTAAGGTTTCTTGCTCATCATGGGTAGTAGCAAGGCTTCTGCCTGGAATAATGTTGCAGCTCATATTGATCGCTTCAGTCCATTGGCTGCAGGAGAGATCCTTCTTGTTGGAAATCCATGCATTCCCTTTCTTCCAGTGGGAATAAAATGTCATCATTCTGACAACACTATGAATCCAGAAGTATTAGTGCCTTTCTGGGAGAAATACGTGATCTTTACCCATCTTCTCACGTGATTTTTTTTGTCAGTTTACCGTTACTTGCATCGACCATGACATTAAATGGCTTATCGTTGTCTACACGTCCAAATTCCCCTTTCAGTGCTTGAAAGCATAGTATGTACAGTCGTGTTCCTAGACTTCCAGCTGCATACCTATTGATTTGAATGGTGTACAAATGAGTGGAATATGTCACGGATTGCACTACTACTTTATTAATGTGAATTAAGAGAAAACAAACTGACTAGAGCATTAATGCATGAGCTATGATACGGCATCGCAGTGCTATGAGGATCCGAGTGAGCCCAAGAAGTGGTGTAAGTCGCAAGTCATATTTCACAAACAAGGAAAAAGCTAAACGAACAACTATCACCATATTTCTTAACGAACGATGAGCTTAAATATGCATTTTCATTAAATTCAAGGTACATGATCTCAGACGGTTCTCTTGTGAGTGTTGGGCCCGGTTTCTTCGACATTTGTTAAAATGCACCTAACATAGCATTAATTAACTGTAAGTTAAAAGTATGAATTGCTGTTAAAAATATTGCGTTTCTTCAACTTTACATTTCACATTTTAACATTCCGTTTGTTAACTCTCTGTTAGGATCAGAGATTCTAGAGTTTAACCATAACCTATAACCAAGTATACGCTCAATTCTGTTTTCTGAACTCTGACAATTGCGATTGTCACTTGTTTCCGTTGTTTGATTCAGAGAGTATAGAAGTCTTTCTATTCTCTCAGGTTTCATTTCTACTTCTTTCCGTCGTCTGTATCACAATAGCGTGGAGTGGCGTATTGGTATTGCTGTTACGAAATGGAAAACACTGGAACAAATAGAAATCGTGGTACTAATTTCTCTTCGTTCGAGTGAAGCTTTCTCCTGGAAATTATTTCGCAGTATAAACCAATTAATGAGAATAAAGAAACAAACGGATCTAAGTTGACAGCGAAAAGTGAGGCTTGGCAGAAAATAGCCCATACCTTTGTATAAGCTTCTGCTCTGTCAAATCACAGAAATCATCCGCTGTGTTTATGTATTCATGGATATCATTTCCTAAATAATCAAGATATAAAAGTTCAGCATCTAATGCATCAGCCATATTGGATAACTTACTTCTATACTAACAGAGAGTTAAATGATTTAACTGCATGAAATTGGGCAGTTAAATTAACATTGGTTTTTAACAGCCTGTTAGTACTAACAGTAGTTGAAGAAATGCTTCAACTGTTAAGTTTACAGTTAAAATGGAATAACACCGTTATAATTTAACAAAGGTTGAAGAAACCGGGCCTTGATGTTTTTATGTCCTGTATGCTGACAATGAATGGGCAGAAATGTGAACAGTCACACGATAGAAATATTTCGACTTGTGACTCACAGGCTGGGTTATTTCATGAGATGACTAACAGGTGTATTTTGTTTATGAAGCCTGTAAGTAGTCTGCTTATGTTTAAATCACAAGAGTAATTCGCTTGCCTGCCACATGCACTGAAATAATGGTCGACTTATACTATATTAAAACCGTACACATATTGTACAGTGTATACATTTTATCTTTCCCCGCTCACGGATGTAGAGCAGATGTGGCAGTGCATAGTGCAGCTGTACATGTAGGCCTACACATACGAGTGAGGGAAGATAAAATGTAGGCCTATGCACTGTATATCTATTAAGGAAGATAATCTGTAACCTAAGACAGATTTAGTCAATTTTGCTACTTAATTGGAACATGTATACACATGATGGTCAGAAACCATGAGTACCACAAAATGATCAGGATGTTAAAGTAAGAAATAAGCATAATAATTAGAGAGGATACCATAAACTACAATAAACTTGACCACAAAAAATGAAATCATATCAGCCTTAGGTCTAATTGTTACTTAGGATTATAAAAAAAAAATACTTAAGAAATTGAAGAAAAAAATAACGAACTTTAAAAATAGGCTATATTCAATGCATCTGATACTATTTAATTTTTTTTGTGGTCAAATTTACCCTAATTTACAGTATTACATTTCCAAATTTTTCTCTTCAGTGATAGAAAATATCCACATAAGACATCAGTAATTCGCGTCATATGCTTTCCTTCTAATTTCATTTTTCAAATTTATTGTTCTACCTAATAATGTGGTTTGGAGCAGTTGTATATCTGTGACTTGCCACAGTTTGCACTAAGATTTAGTTTGCACTTCTTTCATTCTATGCAATGCGCATAACAAAGTATATAAGGTAAACAATGCACTTGCAATATACCCTTTGAACAAACAGTGTGGACTATACAGTCTGTTAGAGTATTATGGTATGGATGCTTCTGGAAACAATGTCCATGCCATACTTAATGTGATGTCAATGTGTTTGAAAAGCTGGATGACTGGACGGGAGCAACAAATAGCATCCTTCTTCTACCTACATATATGTCCTTAATGTTATAAAGAAACAAATAGTGCAACTTCAACTCAACAGTTTAGATTTTTTAAATATTACGAAACTGAAATTTCGGCTTTTCTATAACACATAACACTGCTTAACTTCCATTTCTCTAAGTTCTATGGTGCCTGAATCTGTGACAAGTTAGGTTAGATGTGTATGTGTGTTGTTGTTGGTTTTCTGTAGACCTTGAATGTGTGTTTGTTGTCGACTTTTGTTATTGTGATGTCACACAAACACACCCCCACAGGAAATAAAACAAAAGGCGCCAAGACTAGCAACAACCAGTTCTGAAGAAGGCCAATAACAGACCGAAACATGTTAACCAGGTGCGATAGAATTTAACACGAGAAAGACATATAATACATATTCAGAAATTATAGTATGCTGTTTTTACACATTTCAGGTGAAGCAAAGTACCTGTCTTAGTTTTGGTGAGGAAATAAAATCTGACATCACTGGACATTGTTTTCATTCTGTTATTCACTAAAATGCCATCAAGCTCTGCTGAGAGAATGAGAAAAATGAGGAAGAAGCTTAAGGAGGAAGGTAATTATGGTAAATATAAAGAACATACAATCTGTGTAAGTAAATATAGAGAGAGAAAGAAATCAATCTTCTTAATGAATCCAGCTGTTTGCTGACAACATAAAGTCCTCTATAGTCCACTGTAGTCTATTCAGTTGTTGTTTTTCACGAGAAATGAGGGGTATTTTGATCGGTGTTCATTATAGATGCCTGTTGCTAGTAGCCAGAGGTAGGGTGTAGTCAATATATACTGCAGGGCTGTGTCTTCTGCAACTGGTACTGATGAGTTTAATTTACTTCTTTTGTGGCTTATGGATGGACAGTATAGAAGAATGTGTTCCAGATCTTCATCATGATTATTACACCACAGACAAGTAGGATTATCAGAAATGTGAAATCGGTGTAGGTGCAATAGAGTGACAATGTGACCTGTTCTGGCTCTTGTTAACAATGTTTGAACATGTCTGAGCAAGTTTTTGTACATTTCCAGGTCATCTGGTTTCTTTTGTACAGACTGTACAATTTTTCCATTGTCAGAAGAGAGCCAATTGTTGATCCATAGGTTTGTAAAATGAGACTTTACTGAAGCAAAAGCATTGGATAGAGATTTCACTTGAAGAGGTCTTGGTTGCAAATATGTTGCCTGTTTTGCAATATTATCGACTTTCCCGTTTCCAGGTATACCACAAAGAGAGAGAGAGAGAGAGAGAGAGAAAGAAAGAAAGAAAGAAAGAAAGAAAGAGAAAGGAGAAATTTAATTGTAAGACGAAAGTCAAGAAACCAATTAAAGAAGAGGGAAAAGAAAAAAAACAGGGAACGTATTGCCAGATTTAGGCGTCTAAAGAAAGAGAGGGCCGAGACAAAGCTCGCAGAACAAGACCACAATTTCTGTGCCTACAAAAATTCAAGTTATCTTGAGAAGGCTGCATCTCGTGCTCAGAAAGCCCTTCCAAATTCACCACGCAAAAAAAGGTGTGTTGTGAAAAGATTATTTGAGACTTAGTAAGAAATTCAAACTTGAATGCGGAAAAGTGTTCTCATACAAATCCAAAAGGACTGGATGTAAGTACCGTCACTGCAGTAACTGAATTTTACAACAGATACGATGTAAGCCTACAAGCACCAGGACTGAAAGATGTGAGAACCATACATAAACCAGATGGTTCAAAGGAGAGAATGCAAATCCGGCATTTATATTCATCACTTAAGGAGACATATGCCCTCTTCATCTCAGAACATGGCAGTATCAATGGCAAGAGTAAATGTGCAGACCTCAGACCGAAACATGTTCTGCTCAGTTGACAATTATCACATAATGTTTGTATGTGCAAGTACCACTCTAGGGTATGCTATAGGAAAGCCCAAGATAACTGAGAGGCTTTGGAATTGAATGGGTTACATCAGCTGCTTTTCTATGCGGATGACGTGAATATGTTAAGAGAAAATCCACAAACGATTAGGGAAAACACGGAAATTTTACTGGAAGCAAGTAAAGATATAGGTTTGGAAGTAAATCCCGAAAAGACAAAGTATATGATTATGTCTCGTGATCAGAATATTGTACGAAATGGAAATATAAAAATTGGAAATTTATCTTTTGAAGAGGTGGAGAAATTCAAATATCTGGGAGCAACAGTAACAAATATAAATGATACTCAGGAGGAAATTAAACACAGAATAAATATGGGAAATGCCTGTTATTATTCGGTTGAGAAGCTTTTATCATCCAGTCTGCTGTCGAAAAATCTGAAAGTTAGAATTTATAAAACAGTTACATTACCGGTTGTTCTGTATGGTTGTGAAACTTGGACTCTCACTTTGAGAGAGGAACAGAGATTAAGGATGTTTGAGAATAAGGTGCTTAGGAAAATATTTGGGGCTAAGAGGGATGAAGTTACAGAAGAATGGAGAAAGTTACACAACACAGAACTGCACGCATTGTATTCTTCACCTGACATAATTAGGAACATTAAATCCAGACGTTTGAGATGGGCAAGGCATGTAGCATGTATGGGCGAATCCAGAAATGCATATAGAGTGTTATTTGGGAGGCCGGAGGGAAAAAGACCTTTAGGGAGGCCGAGACGTAGATGGGAAGATAATATTAAAATGGATTTGAGGGAGATGGGATATGACAATAGAGAATGGATTAATCTTGCTCAGGATAGGGACCAATGGCGGGCTTATGTGAGGGTGGCAATGAACCTCCGGGTTCCTTAAAAGCCAGTAAGTAAGTAAGTACCACGAGAATTTCATTTTGGCTGTGAATTCTTTGCACAAAGTAGTTTCTGCATGTCCTGCTTACTCATTGTCTTATCTGGATGAAATTGTATGCCAATCAGCAAAAAAAAAAAATTGCTGGGTGATGAAATGCTCTGACTAATGATAGGCTGTACAATCGTATGCAGGAAAATGTCTTTAATCAAGAGGCATCCACACTGAGTTGTTCATGGCACGTATGGGAAGAAGAAGGACGTTTCACCAGAGTACAGGAGGAGGGTAGTGCAGCAGATCTGGCAGAATATATAATTTCCTTGTTGGCCTATTTATTGGAACATTTTTTTGTGAAAAGAGAACAGGCAAAATTCTATAATGAAGAAAGGTTAATGGCTACGTCTTTAAGCTTCAAACCAAATGTAGCGGTCGTACAGGTGGGCTTCTCTTGAAAAGTTTCCATGTTCTGCACAAGAGGCAAAAAGTGCTTTCCATACTACATTCCTTAAACAGCATTCGAAAATTCCTCCCGCTATCACTCAAGAAAATACTAGTGGAAACATTAATAATGCCCCACTTCGATTATTGTGATTTTCTATTGACTGACCTGAATGTCAACCAGTCGCAAAGATTACATGTTCGTAATTCTTGTGTTCGCTTCGTCTGCGATGTCCGTCGCGCTGACCACATTACCCCATCCTTCCAAACTCTAAACTGGCTACGGCTTAACGAATGTAAAAATTGTCATTCTCTTGTTCTCCTTTTCCAAGTCCTTCACACCTCTACACCTACCTACCTTGCCTCCCGTTTCAGTTACCTGTCATCATATCATAATCTCTTCACACGCACGCAAAATAGCCGCATACTAGCCATACCAACACATAAGACATCATCGTATTCATCATCATACACAATCTCGCTCTCACGCTTGTGGAAAAACCTACCCAGTGACATCAGAGTCTGTAGGAATTTAGTAGTGTTCAAAAGCAAACTGTGTAGAGTAGGTTTACTGTTTACTTAATTAATAAAAACAATTTTTTTCTCTCTTCTTAACTTTTACAATAAACTCTCTAGCTATTATTAATCAGTTAATCTTTTAGTACTTTGATTTTTGCTGTATTTGTAAATTTAATATTAATTGTAATTATAATTGTAATTGTATTCTTAATATTGTAGTTGTAATCCCTTGGTAGAGGGGAAGAGAAGGCCTGATGGCCTTACTCTACCAGCTTAAATAAAATAATAAATAAAAGATGAAGTACAAAGTTTTCATTGGGTGCAACCTCAAATCAGTTCATTTACTGTAGCAGCCTGGTATTCGGGAGAACATCACCCCATGGTCATAGTGTCTGATAACCTGGATCATACAAAACGCACTGTGGTTGCGTACGTGGACAGGCTACTTGAAGAAATTCCAACTGAAATAAATGAAGTCAGTGTTTGGTCAGATGGACCAAGTTCGCAATTTAAGAACTCATATATTGCAGCTAGTCTGAAAGTGCTTCAAGAAAAGCATAAACTGCAGGTGATAAAATGGAACTGTTTTTTCACTTCACATGGCAAAGGCCTGGTAGATGGCATGGTTGGCGCTGTGAAGAAGCACGTCAGAACACACGTCTTATCAAGAAAATCTCAAGTTTTCAACGCAGAAAATTTTGTTGAAGTAGCCAGAAAAGTATCATCTGTGAAGATAATTGAAATGCCTTCTGTAGATATAAAAGAAAGAAATCAGAAAATGAAGGTGGATAAAATTTTTGAAATAGCACCTATCATTAGTGGAATCACTAAAATCCATGCCACGTCCCTCAAAAATGAATTGAAAACTTACTTCTTAACAAAGCATAGTACAGTGAAACCTGGTCAAATCGGAACCTGAATAATCCGGAATTGTCTACTTCGGAACAATTTAATGGTCCCGGTGAAATTCCTATGTAGGTATGTGTAATTTTTCCTGAATAAAACGGAAACTGTCCAACGCAGAACAGGAAACTACCTGCTACTGTTCAAAACAAAAACAATATTTTGGGCACACTGCTTTAATGTGAACTATATTTTGAAACAGCGTGTTATTTCAAGGAATATACGAAATAACCCTATATATTACGTAGGTTACTAAGATAAAAGCAAGTTTTCTTTGCAAAATTTTAGAGGTGTGAGGGTGTGTTGGCCTGTCAGTCATAAATTTTACTTGACTAGGCACACGAGTCACTTGAAAGATTTGCAATGCTTCACATTCGTATACTGTCGTAGCTAGACAGAGTGCAAGTGTAGTTATTTCCTGATAAAAAAAAAGTTGCGTAAAATGTGGCATTAACATTAAATGATGAAGTGAAATAACTTTTACTTCAATAGGAAAATTAGAAATTAAGTGTATGTGAAATAATGTTGTAGTTCAGTTGTGGAAAAAACAGATGTGACACTTTAAAAAATAAAGGTCATAATGAGTGAGTGGCTTGCGGCCAATATTGGTGACATAACAGGAACCAGAAAGCAACTGTTCATGTAGAAATAGATGAACTGTTGTGGGAGTGGGTTCTTCATGACCTTTCAAAGAACATGTCAATTTCTGAATCTATTCTACAAAGCAAACCCTTGAACTGGCAAATAAATTAGATAAATCAGAATTCAAGGCTTTTAGTGTATGGGTCCTAGTCCAATTAAATTAATAATGTGCAGTGATATACAATGCAGTATTATAGTGTAGTGTTAGATAATAAATTGAATGAGATTAGTAAACTTTAGTAATGGTGTGTGGATAAGCTTCAGAGCTTCTACTGCGTTGTCTTGGTGTTATTGGCTGATGTAGGACCACGTAGGACCAAGCAGATGCCAGAAGAAGAACCTACAACCTATACTTAGGAACGAGAAACCAGGTCTCCACATGTACGCGGAGTCCCCCCCCCCTTCATCCTGACAACGGGCACGGTATCAAGGTCACTCTTTCGGACCTTATGAGGACCAATATTTAATATGAATTCTCCCCCTTCATATAGACCTCAACCAGATTGGACCACGTAGGACCAATCAGATGCCAGAAGGAGAACCTACCACCTATCACAGCAAGTACTCCCCCCCATCATCGAGACTACTATATATATAAGTACTGGCAGACTATTTCCTTATCCAACTGCTCTGAAGATGGCCACAACAGAGCGGTCGAAACGTCAGCCAATAACACCAAGACAACGCGGTAGAAGCCCTGAAGCTTATCCACACACCATGTACACCAGCCGCGGAAGCCTACGCAAACACTAAACTTTAGTAGCGTTTAATGACTAATGAATGAGTTACGATAACATTAATACAGAAAATGAGATTTTAATCGAGATGATTCACCAATGGAATAAGCATCAGAAAGTTGATTTAATATGAGTAGTGTTAAACGGAATATTTTGTACTTTCTGCAGTTTCCGACGTGTCATTTTGTTTTTCATGTATACGGATGATAAAATATTCCGTTTTAATTTCACACCTGAATAATACGAAAACTTGTCCACAACGGAAAAAAAATTAGGACCATGTCACTTCCATCTTGAACAGGTTTCACTGTAATATGTCAAATAACTTGGAAGTACTGATATTACAAAAGATAGACTGTACACAGGATGTCAGAAATGGGAAATGTATGGAAGTGGAGCTGCAAGGAAAACGCAACATCTCGTATTATGCTGCAATTTGTCAGGCTTCAATCGATGCTGAAGGTGAAGTAAAGGTTGAGTTTTTTAAAAAAGTGGGAGAAAATAAATCACGCTTCAATGTCAATGAGGGAGATACAGTATTTGTGACTAGAGAAGAAATAAAGTGCATTCTTCCAGATCCTGAATTGGAGTGCAGGGGTGACAAAATATATTACTTACTTAGTTACTGGCTTTTAAGGAATCCGGAGGTTCATTGCCGCCCTCACATAAGCCCGCCATCGGTCCCTATCCTGAGCAAGATTACTCCAGTCTCTATCATCATATCCCACCTCCCTCAAATCCATTTTAATAGGCCTATTATCTTCCCATCTAAGTCTCGGCCTCCCTAAAGGTCTTTTCCCCTCCGGCCTCCCAACTAACACTCTATATGCATTTCTGGATTCGCCCATGCTTGTTACATGCCCTGCCCATCTCAAACGTCTGGATTTAATGTTCCTAATTATGTCAGGTGAAGAATACAATGCGTGCAATTCTGTGTTCTGTAACTTTCTCCATTCTCCTGTAACTTCATCCCTCTTAGCCCCAGATATTTTCCTAAGCACCTTATTCTCAAACACCCTTAACCTATGTTCCTCTCTCAAAGTGAGAGTCCAAGTTTCACAACCATAAAGAACAACCGGTAATATAACTGTTTTATAAATTCTAACTTTCAGATTTTTTGACAGCAGACTGGATGATAAAAGCTTCTCAACCGAATAATAACACGCATTTCCCATATTTATTCTGTGTTTAATTTCCTCCCAACTATCATTTATATTTGTTACTGTTGCTCAACAAGATATATTATAAATATGAAATGAATATTAATGTTGCTTAAATTTGGTTGTCATATCTACTATGATCTGTTTTCAATATGCAGATATTAGGGCCTATGTACTCATTTGTATTGGATTTATTACATGATAAATAATTGTAAATTAATCATAAGTACCAATCATTTTGTCATGTTGATTATGTAATGTGAGTGACGAAAAACTGTAATGTGAAAGATAAAAATTGCATTTATTAATTTCAGATTTACTCCAATAAATTAAAACTTTTGCTTCAGAATCTTATTAATGTACAGCTGAAAAATTGTGTTTCCAGAACTTTTACAAGAGCAGAGATCTTCATGTTTTCGAATGGTGAAATTTATGACATCTTCCTGTAATGTGATTGACAATAACATTTCAATTTTTTCTCCATTTATTACAACCACTGAATTAAAAGAAAATATATTAAATTGTAGGGAATTGAATGAGGAATAAACATGTTTTATTGATGTTTTAAATTTACTTAGGAAAATAGAATTTATGGCAAAAACAATGTGGGAAAATAGTCAACTTGTAATGCGAGTGACAATGGAATGACCCATCTACATAATAGCAGGCTACTCAATCAACTCACTATAACACCAGAACTTTCGAGAAAAGAAGTAACATAACACTTTTAAATTAACGACGACACACAATGGTTTGAAAATCCAACTTTAGGCTACAACAAAGAACTTCGTAATTAAGATGAGCTTTAAAGCATCCAACGAAAATAAATCAATCAGAGATTTATACTGGGAAGAAAAACGGTGAATTTAAATCCAACACAAAACAATCACCTTAGGCAGTGTGTGTAGATTATAAATTAACAGGTGCTCAAGACATTTAATGGCATTGAAGATAGAGTTCCGTAAATAACAGAAATCAAAGTAAATGTGCGTCAGATAAATGCTTCAATCTGTAATATATATTTATTTTGTGTTTACAAATAAAAGTTTACTTCATTCTGAGTTTCGTCACATCTATTTGTTACTGAACAAAGTCTTAATAACTTAATTCAAGACAGTGCCGGTAATCAAATATGGACAAAAAAAAAAAGTTTCCTATAATGAAGGCACAATAATTGATTTAAGTAGGCTATATAGCCTATGCACTATTTCTAACCATTTCATGAAAATTTGTTTCAATGACCAAAATATACAGTAGGCCTACTGTAGTAAGATTCTTGCAGACGTGTTCCTTACGAGCTCTAAAAGTTCAGAAATGTCATTGGAATGTGCACGCACGCACGCACACACACACACTAAAAAATCGTGTTTTCTATATCAAATATTTCTCAAACCTAACGCCAGTTTAAAACTTTAAATAATGACAATATAACGAACAAGTACATAACAGATGTCGTAACTTTATGACATACCGTCGAGCGGGGTGACTTTGTGCCATTCGCGCATTTCATAAAAAAACGTGACGAAGTAGTCTTTAAAACAGTCACGTAAGGAAGTAGACTTTAAAACCTTGTCACGGTCTTAAAGAATACTTCCACACGTTTTTCGCGAATGGCACAAAGTCACCCCTCGCGACGGTAATGGAGTAGGTTATCATTAACAAAGCCACATATCAAATTATTAATTTTTAACTGATGAACTAGTGGACTTACTCGTGTTAAATATGTAATATTTGTAAACTAGGTACATAATAAAATAAGAAATAATTATGGACGCCTAAATATTTAAATTTTCCAAATTACGGTACCGGTATTTCGAGACTAAATTATCTAATCCATCGCTGGAGTCACAAGATAACATAGACCTATAGTACCGGTAACTATAAGCTCAAACGGCTGAGAAAACATTCAACATTTTATTTCTGGTGGGCATTTGGAGTAAATTTACAATAACAACAAAGAACAAAACATTCAACGTTTTATTTCTGGAGGGAAGGGGGGAAAAATTCACCGAAGGGGGAATCTGGAGTGAATTTATAATAACACCGTACAGAGCGTCGTTAACATTTCATATTATGAAGGTATAGCTATTACAGAGATGGGCTCGTATTCTCACAACCCTTGCAAACGCTCTAGTAATGTGTTTGTGGTATAATTGTCTAATACACATCAGTTCATATTTAATCAGTATTATAAATACATATGGTGGAAAAATTCTTTAGAGTACGTTTTATACAACAGTTAGTACATATTTGACATTTTCATAAACATGTGAACAACTGCGCCATTCGTAGATTGGACTACACTATATATTATTGATCACCATGGCAACGTTCTAATGACGTCACTATCTGGCGGATTGCCAACCGCTGCGCCTGACATGATATCGATCTAATGTAGGCGTTAGACAACCCGCATCGCGTCAAAGCAACTAACTTCGGCTAATTCAGGACAATCGTAAAATGCAAACCAATTAGCGTCAAGCGTCCAAACTGAGATCTATACATCCATATTGTACATCGCTTAAATTTCAATTAGCTGAACTCAGTGCTAAAATGGAGTAAGACAGATTTAATTTTATGGTCATTCTCAAATTGTGAAGTTGTCATACAAAACAAAGGATCTTCCTAAACGCTTTCGAAATTTGTTAAACCAAAAATGTTAATAAATTTTGGGTAACAAGGAAATTAATTTTCACTTAAAGCAAACGTTATATCAAAACCCAAACCTTACAATATGACTCATAAATTGATATTACAGACGTCGTAACAAAACAAGCAATCTTGTATTTATTCTAATAAATTAAACATATTACTATCTCGGAAAATGTATTTTTAAATAAATATGCTTCAGCCTAGTCCTTAATCGCAATTATAGTTTAATTATACAGATTTCAGAGTAAAAGAATTTCGTCGTGCTATATAAAAATCATCTAATTTACGTATACATAATTATAATCTACTAGGAACCAATAACATAATTTCATTTCCACAGATAAAAATTTGACACAACGCGTAATACCGTACTAAAACACCTTAACGTCAAATTCATTACGTAATTTATTTTCATATATTGTCAAATACGAACATTCCATTTGTTGTGTATATGTAAATTCTACTTTAAAATGCATAAAGGAATTAACGTTATGATTAAATAATTACGTTACATACACACATAATCACGTTCTTCATATACTGTATCATCGACCAACACCCCCTTTTCTACAATAACCGTTTTTCAGCCTATTTAAGAAATAAGCAGGACATACATATGCCCTGATATAAGACAGAATACTTTTATCAATATAATATAACTGCCATTACAAAAGAGGAGCATGCAATACTTAATTATTAATAAATAATCAAGGCACTTACTTTGTCCAACCAATGCTTTAAGCGCCATTTTGATAGACTGTCACTTCTAGTCGAGAGCTGCCAACTTCTGAACACAAAAATATATTTTACAAAATACGAGTTGCTCTTTCTCTGGAACATAAGATATACATATCTTGATTATTTTTATCTGTTGACACGTCATATATTCGTCATACATTCCTTTTGGTGTTTTCAGTACTTTGTAGCATTCACAAGGCGTTTTGTTTATCTTTAAGCAACAAAACTGTATACATTATAATATAATATAATGCAGTGGGGCCAACTTATATGGGCTCGTGGGGTCCGAGCCCACCCAATATAATTTTAAGCTGTAAAACCAATATAATTTGTCGTGTTATCACAGTTTAGTATATACAGTTACGAAACTCGGGATGACTTTTTGCATTTCTCGCGATAGTTGCTAGCCGCTTGGAGGGCTGTAAGTACTAGGAACAATAAATTGTGATCGTGATCTAATATAGGCCGTAGCAGGGTTGCCATACGTACGACTATAGTCGTACGTATGGCAACCCTGCTACTAATTGTACTACGTGCGACCGAACGAAGTCGTACGCAATTTTGTACGACAATTTTACTGAAGGGACAAAATTATTTTGGAATTCACAATGTCGGACTATAATTAGAAAAAAATAACAGTTAATTTGCCCCTTTTCTAGACAGCTTTTCTTCATTCAATATGTCACTGACTAATATCCCTGATCACAAATATATATGCTTTAAAGGGATAAAATATGCTTTGAATATCAATATGATGACTACACTTGCCATGCAAATCATAAATTCGTCATCTTGAGCTCCAGGTTTCATGTACAGTGCTGTTATACCAAAGTACGAGTTCAGAGGTCTGCTAACTTCAATATATCTTCAGCAAATCAATGGAGATATTTTTTATGAATGAAATAGTACCGTGCTAGGATTAATAAATCTAGACGCGTTGACATTTTAGCGCGGTCGCATTTGAGTCGACTGCAGGTGGATTAATTTGATGTAATCATCAGTTGTCGCACTAATTGATATTAAATATCTGTCCTTGCGCCGGCCAAAGATAAAGTTTCTGCTGGCTTTCAATATAATAATGTTGTTTCCGACCAAGCGTACTCATGCATGCTTTACCGTAGAAGTGAGTAAAGTCAATCAGTGAGTGTATAATCGATCATTTGCGATTTTTATTGAAAATTATATATTTTCTCAGTTACTTGTTAAAATTTTGTTATGCTGACTTCATTGCCTGGCATTGCAAATGTAAGCGAGAGGGACAACAAAAAGCCTGCGAATGCCAACAATGGGAACACAGTGTAATTACCGTTGAAGTGAAAATTGTTATTTTCAACTTTTTCTCTTAAATGAAAACAAAGTCTTACAAACTATAAATTACTGTATCGTCAGCAGCATAAGGAGACAGGAAGTATACGTAAGTACTTTTCGTTGAGATTGTATCCTGAAATAATAGTTTTGCAGTTCGTAAATGTTAGTATTGAAATTTATTATTTTAAGAGAACTTGTACCTTTGTAGGGTTAAGTCGATCATGCCATCGACCTACTCGAAGCAGATAGAACCAGCAGGAAGAATAAATTGTTCACCGAAATACCTCGAACTAACACTTATAAACAGAAAAGTATCATAGTATAGCTTATATTGATGGGATAGTTGGGAAAGAGGAAGGCGAAATTATGGTGAATTTCTTGCGTAAGAGAAGCACTGCCAAAGGAACGTATTTTGTACACCCCTCTGTACCTAACGATGCGAACAACGTTGTTTCTAAAGTGACAGGAGGAGGGGAAGATTTCAAATAACATCTGACATAAACCTAAGCAATGTTGAATTGTATTTTAGATTATAATTGAAGTGTGGCATTTCATTGTAAATTTTGAATTCTTAAATCTTTTTTTGTTGGTATGTGAAGTATTAAAATGTGTTTCTATGTTTTATAAGTGGCAATTATAGTAAAGTTTGTACAGTGGAGACCTATGAACCTAATTGTATCGAATAGTATGATCACAGTAACAAAAGATACACTATATTATAATGCTGTTGGCATATATCGTAGATTGTTATTTTTTACACCCCTTATAACAAATAAAATATATGTAATACACTTAATTTGTTTTTTAAAAACGTAAACAGTGATCGACTTTACTCCGCAATATTTTAAAATCGATCTTAAACTAAAAATTCAATGGCGATCGACTTTACCATATTTAAGCAGGTAACCTCGATCACAAGTAAAAAAATCAGTTTTTTATAGATTGTAATTCAATTCTTGTAACGTGCCTTCGTAAGTGAAGGATATGACGACAAAATGCTATTTTCTGAGGAACTTCGCTCCATTGAATAAAGGCAATATCATAAAAAAAATAGCAAAATTTTGATCGACTATACTCTCCTCTACGGTACCGAAAATGATAGAGTTTATGAAGAAAGGTAATTTGAATGCTAAATGCCATTGTGGATATCAAATATAATTACTAAAATTCTTGATTGGATGAAGAAATGGATGCTGAAATAGGAAAGACTGGAGAATGCTGGGTTTGCAGTGAAAGATCTGTCCTTGGACAGAACACTATGAATGAATGAATATAAATTTATAGGCCTATGAACCACTTTTTATGGATGTTATGTGAAATATATTTGTGCGCACTATCTATAAAATAGTAAAATGATTAATGTACGACAATTTTATGCTAAAGTACGACATTTTTCATAAGTTGGTATGACAATTGCGTTTCATTAATCTGGCAACCCTGGCCGTAAGGCAGACCATGTGACTCGCTTAAACCGATCGCGAAGGGCGGCGCGTTTGAACCATATAAACTAGTTGGAATACATAAAGAGTAACATACTGTATATTTCTCTAAAATGTAGTGTAATTACATTAATAAAATTTAAAAGTGATTATGAAACACTTCAGACATAATTCACTTGCGAGTTAAGGTGTAATATTATTTTTGGTGTGAAAATTACGTTGTATGTATGTGTAATAGTGTAATAGGCCTACCTGCCTTTATTTCGATTAAATATTGCGAAATTCTTGTACATTCATTTATGCACGATTCAATAATTTTCAGTTGCACAGCACGGATATTTAGATATGTTGAAATTATAGGTTATAATATATTTACTGTACCAGTACTTTAATATTCGCATTTATACATTATAATCAAGCATAAACTTACGTATGATAACTTGTAAATGCAATTTGTCTATTTTTCAGTTGTATTTATTAGTTTCTTACGGTACTCCAATCTGAAGTCCGGTTAATGTAATATGTTAGTAGGCTAAACTACCGCTGAGGTAGTTCCTTTGTACTCATACTCCTTGCATAATATACGGATCTGTGACAGGTTAGGTTTGGTTAGTTTAGGGTTTTATTGTGTCTTGCTTATACGATCAACTGGACCTCCACAAAAAATCTCTTGTAAATTCAACGATTTTCACTTCCGAAATCACAGGAACTACCTCAGCGCTAGTTCCACCGCTTTACGAGTGCTACCTTATTGGCCTTCGGACACTTGACTAAAGAACAGCTGTACTGCACTACCGGTATATTGAAATACGGTAACCTATCAGTGCTATTACTAGAGCAACTAGGTTTACAAAGCCTTCAATGCCGTGCCATTATATATGTATGTCATATGGAAATTATAGGTTATGTTTATTATATTTAACTTATATTCCTATATCCGCAATTATACATTATAATTAAGCATAATGTCATGTATGATACCCCGCACATTCAATTTGTCTGTATTTTAATACTACAATTGAGTACTGAATTATTGTATTTATCTACTGCCTAAGAGACGAAGTAAGACAATCGTTCGTACACTAATTTCATAGGAGTGGTATGGTAAATTTTCTATCTACAATTAAGCAAGGTAGATATGCTAAATTAAAATCACAATATAAATTCTTTTTTATTAAACCTCAAAATATATTCCATTCTAAACTTAAAATGTTGATGCGAACAGATTGTTAACATGTAAAATTCCCTTCACATTAAAATAACACAGTTTTGTAATTATTTCTGCAACATATTATGCAACAAAGAGTAAACGGAACTTATGGACGCATTACGCTAAATAAAACTTAGTAATGATACGCAATAAAATTGTGATATAATATTTCACTGAGCTCCATACATTGAAATAGAAAACCTGAACATACGTTATCGTCTGCTAGGGAAAGGGGTCTATGATGAGGCGATAGTAGCGATCCTGGTGGTCAGCACAGTGTTGTGTGGTGGCCCAACAGATTACCCAAGCAGCCGCGTAGTCAAGTTTACTTTTCCTTCTTACTGTTTATATTTGATTAAAATACTTATACTTACTTACTGGCTTTTAAGGAACCCGGAGGTTCATTGCCGCCCTCACATAAGCCCGTCATTGGTCCCTATCCTGAGCAAGATTAATCCAGTCTCTACCATCATATCCCACCTCCCTCAAATCCATTTTAATATTATCTTCCCACCTATGTCTCGGGCTCCCTAAAGGTCTTTTTCCCTCGGGCCTCCCAACTAACACTCTATATGCATTTCTGGATTCGCCCATACGTGCTACATGTCCTGCCCATCTCAAACGTCTGGATTTAATGTTCCTAATTATGTCAGGTGAAGAATACAATGCGTCCAGTTCTGCGTTGTGTAACTTTCTCCATTCTCCTGTAACTTCATCCCTCTTAGCCCCAAATATTTTCCTAAGAACCTTATTCTCATACACCCTTAATCTCTGTTCCCCTCTCAAAGTGAGAGTCCAAGTTTCACAACCATACAGAACAACCGGTAATATAACTGTTTTATAAATTCTAACTTTCAGATTTTTTGACAGAAGACTAGATGACAAAAGCTTCTCAACCGAATAATAATACGCATTTCCCATATTTATTCTGCGTTTAATTTCCTCCCGAGTGTCATTTATATTTGTTACTGTTGCTCCAAGATATTTGAATTTTTCCACCTCTTCGAAAGATAAATCTCCAATTTTTATAGTTCCATTTCGTACAATATTCTGGTCACGAGACATAATCATATACTTAGTCTTTTAGGGATTTACTTCCAAACCCTATCGCTTTACTTACTTAAACTAGAATTTCCGTGTTTTCCCTAATCGTTTGTGGATTTTCTCCTAACATATTCAAGTCATCCGCATAGACAAGAAGCTGATGTAACCCATTCAACTCCAAACCATGTCTATTATCCTGAACTTTCCTAATGGCATATTCTAGAGCGAAGTTAAAAAGTAAAGGTGATAGTGCATCTCCCTGCTTTAGCTTGCAGTGAATTGGAAAAGTTAAAATACTTATAATATTACTAATTATAAAAATACATTGGTATTTGGTACCAACTTTTTTTACAAAATCTATAAGATTAGGCCTACTGCAACTACTGCCTAAAATTAAAAATACTATTAAGTATTGGTAAGTTGTGACGAGTTATTCCAGCTTGTTGGGGTAACATGTGGTAATCGTCGACCCAGAAATTCATCAAGAAATTTTGTGCACTTTGATGATTTAGAAAAAAAAAACGCTGCGAGCCCAGAAAGAGTAGCAAAAAATATATGGCATTCAGGTATACTTGAAGCACTTTGGGACTGCGCTAAATTTAAACAGTGTGCATAGCATTGAACAAAGCTTGTGGAAAAGGCGCCTTAATATTAGCTTGACACCAACTAATGAAGAGGCCATCACTGCACTTCCCTCTGTACGACAAGTTTCTTACTGCAGTTTGAAAAGTCTTGAATATCTCTTAAAAATAAGATCAGAATGTGCTGCCGCTGTTTTGTCCTCACATCACGGAGGCACACAAACCGCTCTACTGTTGGTGACTGGTAAATCCGGCCCTGTAACGAATTTCACCCACTCCACTTCTAACAGTCCGCAAGCTGTCAACAAACACGTGACAAACCGAGGTAGAAGGTAGAGAAGAGACTGCCCTGCTACTGCTACTATTGATAAAGAAAACATATTACTCACCGGTGAATCATAATGCTGTTGCTTCAATTACATTAGCCTCAGAAACCGTTTTAGCTGTATTTGATAACAGCCATCCCATTAAACTGAACACATTCACCTGTTAAAATATTTTATTTACTATTACATATTACTTGCTTATTTTCTGTTACAAAAAAGGGCGCTGTTTAAAAAAAAACAGCACTATATGAACGATTGGATACACTTAGATAAATCACACGAGAAATGCCGAAATTCACACATTAACCAAAATGACATATTGCAAGAAAGGGATGAATTCGCATTGCATATTTCTGACAACAAAATCAGAAGGAAAATAAGTTTGAAAAGATTTCTGGTAAATTACTACGTGCATTAGTTCGCCGAAATTAACTATTTCATCAAACATTTGTGACCAATGGTAATTAAAACATTATTGGAAACTTAGGACTGCAGTGTCCTAAATGTAATACATCAAATAGCAAATACACATTAAAGCGATCTGAGGGTATTCTGAAAATGACTATAACTACATCTAAATAGTAAATACTAGTTCGCTATTATGTAGTTTAATTAGTAACGGGAAAACGTTTTGCCTATCCAGTCGCAGTCCTTTCAACAGCTGTAAATGAATTAACATACTCCTTTAATAAATTGCGAGTTAATCACACTCTTCAGTAATTTCAAAATTGTTTCGATAAGCTAACTGTAAATTAACAGGAAGTGCCAGCCAGCACTCTGTTGTAAAAATAGAATAAAATAATACTTTTAAGAAGTCGCGTTGTGAAAGTAGCTAGCAATAAATTTTCACAGGAAAGAAGTGTAGGATCCGCAATCACGACAGCGTGTGCTTCACAACTAGGCAGTCCGTGGTTCCATTCCTGACGTGGGGTGAAATTTATCTCTATGCCACAGGACTCGGTAGGTCTTGCACTTGTCCTGTAACGTCTCCATGATGGTCCTGTATTGTGAGAGATATGCCATCCCCTACATCTCGTTGGCTTGTTGAGTCAGTTATGGCGGAGATAAAACAAGACAAAGAAAGAAGTTGTGTACGAAGACCTGCCGAAGGATAGCGAGACTCCCTCGAATCATTAAGAAATGGACAAAGGGCTAAAGTAACGAAGAAGTTCATTACCTGTCATCATGAATAATTATCAAATCAGGCTTGGCATTGAAATCAGATTCCCGCTTTCAAACTAGGCAGAGGGAGTCGGATGTTAACACCGAATGAGTAAGTCCAAGACGACATTTATTATAACTAAAAGCTTGAAACAATTATAAAGAAGAACACACTAACTAAACTAAATTGTTATAACAAAAACTAAAGAGCTAGTAATATATTACAGAACGCGAAAGCGAAAGATCATCAAACCAAATGTTTTCAACATGTACAACACACAGGCAGGCAAGACTGAGGACCTGACCACCTGACAACCATAAACTGACTGACAAACTCTCACTACTGAAGCGTGTCGTGGGTGGGGAGCTATTTTCACCCCTAACTTCTCCAAGTCCTAGGGTCGGATTTACCAGTCACTAACAGTACCACCCTTCCTTCAATCGTATATTGATAAATGAGAGAAAATTGTGATTTATTCGAGACGTCCATTGTCTCATCAGCTAATATGGCAAAAAAATATCATTTTCTGTAATTGCTGTTTAATTTCCTTATTAAGTGCACTGGCAACAGATTCAATTAAATCATTTTGAATACAAATGCCGTTTATAAGGCTTTTCAGAATGTCTCTATTGCGTGTTACCTTTTCGTTATGTAGAATAATACTTTGTTATGTTTGGTCACTTAGCTCAGTTTCAATATGCACAGTTTCAAAAGTCGCGAGTGCGTTAGAAGCACGAATATGTGCAATAGCAACATCATGATCCTGTATTGCTGTAGTTAATTTACTGTATTTAGCTTTACTTTTCAAGTCATTGTTGATTTGCAAATAAGAATTTGTGAAATAAAAACCAAATTAGGAAAGAAGCTACACGTTTCATTTCACTAGAAACAGTACATCCAGGTGTAGACAACTCTCTGGCTTCAGGTTGCCATGGCACCTAAAAATTTTTGTGTGGTGCCTGAATTTTTTTTATTAAGTTCTAACTTTTTCAAGATTTCTGTTTCTTTTATGTTGTTTCGACCAAAATATAATGTTCACAAAAGCAGTCGTAGGAAGAAGTTTAAGTTCGTAAAGTGTTTTATTAATTAATTATAATATTGTTTAATGTATTTGTAGGAAATATAGGGGCTTTGTATTTCAAGTGTACATGTTTTTCCCTCAACATCAGTAAGTCCATCAGGACTTGCTCCTAGTATGCCTGATGAATGAAGCCATAAACCTGTTTCTTGAATATATGGGTAATTTTTAATTAGAACCTTAAAATTTTGAAGTTTTGTATATATCTGTAATGTCAAACATAATTCTTAACAATACAGGTGAACTACCAAAAACAAACTGAAAATTGCTGTCAAGGTACAACATGCTTAACTCCATTGTTCTATATTGCTGCTCTTCTCTAATGTGCTGTTTGACCCCTCTATTTTGACAGCCTCACACCTATGTGGCACTCCAAGAAATCCTTACTATCATGAAAGGGGTTTCTATTACCAAATGTTGTAAGATGATTTTAAATGTGTTAAAATGCACAATATACAGGGTGATTCACGAGGAAAGGTAAAAAATTTAGGATGTGAATTCTGAAGTCATTCTGAGTAAAAAAGTTCATATGAATATAGGTCCGTTTTCGAACGGTTACAGAGATATGGCTCTTTGATTTCACAAGAACTTCTGAGATTTCATTGTACTAACTTGCATTTAGAGACAGATAACGGACGAATTTAAAGTTTATATTCACGTATGCCTAATATTCTAGATGTCGGGGTCGATGTTTTCGCACATTTTCAAAGGTACCTCCTTCTGCTTCATTGCACTGTTTTTGCTCGGGCGTGAATCGTGCTCATCGCTCGTTGCACGTAACTGTTCCTTATGCCATATCCAAAATATGGTCGATTAGCGCTTCTCTCGTTTCCCCCTTCCCTTGCTATACCAAGTCTTTCATCCAACCCCATAGACAGTAAATACTCTTCTATATGGTACCTTCCCTTCTGTTCGGAAAGCGTAGTTCATATTCAGCGACTGCACGCAAGGAACTTCCATCGCACAAACCATAAACATACACAATATCAGAGTATTCTGTAGTCGAAAATTTATAAGGCATCTTGAAAAACACAACTTAACACTTCCGATAACTGTACCTGTATAACTACTGTACTGTAGGTAGCTGACTGGACTGCTGTGAACTGATGATAGTTTAGGCTATTTGTGTTATCTGCAGGTTCTGTGTCATTACATCAGACAAGGGCAGGCGATTGGACATTTGTAATGCCCCGCCACCCAGTTTCTTTCTCTTATCTACATCACTCACAATACAGATTCCAATGTTACGTCATTCATTGCGACCTTGACCTTGTCTAATGTTTCGTCTCACGTCAGCAGCATATGATAACGTCTGATTCACATTGGGGTGATACGTTTTACAAAAAAAAATGCATCTAGCTCGCCATCGTTCGAAAACGAACCTATGTTCATATGAACATTTTCACTCAAAATGGCCTAAGATAACTTATCCTAAATTTTTTACCTTTCCTCGTGAATGACTCTGTATATATCTTTTGTAGCAATTTATTGAATGTAGCAACTGCTGTGGAGGTAAAACAGTTATTTGATTTGCTCAGTCTAACATTTGGTTCTTGCTGTAACTGTGAAATTTAGATCTATTAATATAATTGTTGAGGTTTTTGTTAACACCTAATAAACAGGTTAGTATGCATAGATTTACAACAGTTAACATTTTTTCTCTGATGAATAAATGTCTACAATGTTTATCGTAAGGAAAACCTGTATACTTTTTTTTTTTTTGAGAATGAGAAATTTGGATACCTAGCTAGCACTGCTATTCGAAAACATAAGATATTACACCCTAGAGAAGTGCATAATGTGAGTTTTGAAGATATGTTTGGGGTATAAGAGGTTTTAAATCTATACTAGTAATAAATCTGTAGCCGAAATTTTTCTGGTAATTTTCGATTTTCCAAAAATAATTGGTCCTAACATATATAATTAACCACCCTGAAACCGAAAATCGCTTTTCTGAAATTTTTGTCTGTCTGTCTGTATGTATGTTTGTTACCTTTTCACGCGATAATGGCTGAACGGATTTCAATGAAAATTGGAATATAAATTAAGTTCGTTGTAACTTAGATTTTAGGCTATATGGCATTCAAAATACATTATTTAAAAGGGGGGTTATAAGGGGGCCTGAATTAAATAAATCGAAATATCTCGCTTATTATTGATTTTTGTGAAAAATGTTACATAACAAAAGTTTCTTTAAAAATGATTTCTGATAAGTTTTATTCCTTGAAAAAGTTTGATAGGACTCATATTTAATGAGATAAATGAGTTTTAAAATTAAAATAACTGCCATCTAAGGCCGTGTAATGAATTAAAAAACAAATGACTTCGTCTATAAGGGGCCTTGGACAGCAACAATCGAAAGCTATGAAAGATAGTCTACAGAGAATGTTTCTGTGTTTGTATGAAGTAATATCGGAAGCTAAATTAACCGATTTGTATAATTAATTATTATTTCACCATTGGAAAGTGTAGTTTCTCTAAATGGACATAATGCTATAATGTTATTACAGTAACTTCTGATATAATATATAATATAATATAATATAATATAATATAATATAATATAATATAATATAATATAATATAATATAATAATTAATAAATAATAAAATAGATTAAATAAAT